>VZZY01007830.1:187283-207481 GCA_013400335.1 Eurystomus gularis | reverse complement strand
TCCCGCTGCGAGGCGGGCAGGAGGCCCCCCGGGCAGCAGGACACCGGCGCCGAGCTCGCTCAGGTCGGCTGGCAAGCGGCGGCGGGAGAGTGGGAGCCGCTGGCTGCCGTTCAGAGTCTCCCTGCAGGCTTGAAGAGTTTCTCTGGGGGAAAAGGGTGGTGAGCAGGCGAGGCGCTTGGCCCTAGTCGAACTCGGGGGAGTTCACTCCGTTTGAGGTGAAGTCTCGCATCCTTGGGCACTGGTGCAGTGGTCCTGGAGGAGTCCGTGCCAGGGACAGGTGACCCTGGCGGCACCGGATCCTCTTCCAAGCGGTGCTGTACGTTCGGTGGGCCGTGCCAGACCTCAGGCTCGCTGGAGGCAGGCCAACGGCACAGAGCTCCTGTGACATCGATGTCACAGCTCATCCCCTGCTCTCTGCGGAGCTGACCATGATCTGCACGTAGCCTCTTCAGCCGTTTGTGTGTATGTGTGTGGGTTGGTTTGGGTCTTTTCTTTCACTTTTCTCCCGTAAGCCAAACCAGTCAATTAGGATCCCCAGTGGCAAGACAGCAATTATGGTAGTCACAGGGCTGCTATTAACTTTCCTGATTTCAGCCCACAGTCGAGGAAGAACGGTGAAAACAGAACAGCAACACTTTTTGCAGCTTTCTCTCTGATGCGAGTACCTGTATTAGAAAGTAAGCCCTGAGTTTTAATCCAGTGACCCAAAGCTGGTAACCTAAGCACTGTGGCTCCACATGTAGAAAGGGCATGGTAACAACAACAGGTGTTAGGCATTCTTTACCTTAAAAAAAGAAACCTGATATCTTGGCAAGGTAGGTGCCATAGAAGTGTGAAGTATTACATATTGTAGTGGCTGCCTTTAAAAACGATGGCTGAAATGCTGGTAAGGTGAGGACTTGGTAACGTACACTTAAGTCTTTTTGTAATACAGGGGTGAAAAAGTTTTTGTAGACAGTCTGGACAGGTGTCTTTTCCTCTTCCCTTGGTAGCCTTTCTCCTCACAGGTGTGGTTTCCAGTTTAACATCCCTACCAGAAATCTTGTAATCTTTTAAAGATTGAGCCTGACCATACTATGGTGTATACCCAGTCTTTTGTAGTAGCGAAAAGAGGTCGTGGCAGGGGAGGGAAAAAAAAAACGGCCACCTAGCAGGGAGAAAAGCGTGAAATGACATTTTTCTGTAATGGTGAAAATAGTCATGGTGAAGGATGTAGAGGTCAGGGCAAACAGCAAATTTAATTGATCAATAAGGTGATACTGGCAATAGCAGACAGCCAAACAGGGAGCTGTTGGAGCTGTGTTTCTGAGGGCATTGCATTGCTGAGAAGGGGGATAATGTTCCATCGCTGTATTGCTCTAGCAATACTGTATCCTGTTGGGACCCACAAACCACAGTACTAGAATGATACTGACAAAGCAGAATTTGGTGCAGCCCGGTGTGATAGAAAATTTAGCTCAAGAAAGATGAAAATACAGGACTTAGGACAACTTGATAAAGGGACTAAGAGGAACTCAGAAATCCAGAGTACTGTGAGGATATACGGACTGTGATTAAATGGGGGAAAAAAGGTGTATATGGAAGTACAAGTAGGCTTAGCTCAACTTAATTCAGAGCTCAACAATGAAGGAATGGGGAAGGCAATAAGCTTTTCTGTATTGTAGAATGGTCTTGCTTTAGAAGCAGTATTGAACTTGTGGGAAAAATCTTTTCTCTTGGTCATTACATATACATTCAATTTGACATTGGCAAGGCAGGAGTTCAGAACTAAAAAGCTTTTACATCTGTAATGTGTCTGTTTCAAATTCTTTAGCACTGATTAGCCAATATATAGTAAATATCTGCTACTTTGTCTTGTGGATTGCAATGATCAGTCCACAAATACAGATGTTGTTTCCTCATTATTCCACATGGAATATAATTAACATTGGGTAAATTAAAAATTTTTGAAAACTCTAGGACATGTCTGCATATATCAGACATCTGGTTCAAAGCTTGGGTTTTTCTTCATGCATACATCTAGATGATTAGTTTCTTCACACGCTCCCTTTCCATTCTCCTTGCCTTTCCATGCTTCTGAAGGAGTGTAGTTAATCTTACTGGGGACAGTGCAGAAACCAATGGGACAAAAAGAATATGTTTGTCATAAAGCTGAATGCTGCTGTCTTGTGCTGCTGCTCCCTCAGGTGAGGGAGCCTGAAACAAAGGCAGCCAATATTTTTGTCTTTTTTTTTTTTTTTTTTGAAGGAATGTCTATGCAGCTTGTTGAAAACCTTTTATCAAAGAAGAAATGATAGTTTTTTCCTCTGCCGGGCAAGTCTTTCATTTGCCTAAGGAAAAAAAAAAAGTTTTTGAAACCGTGACCTTGCAAGTGTCTTTTTGTATGCCAAAGTGGCATCGTCTATAGCAGACCAGAAGCCAAATTCTCAAGAAGTCAGCTTCTGAAATGCTTCATGATACAAGTGATACAACCTTGTTGCTGCGGTAATTCAAGGCTCTTCCATGAGCACATCTACCACTGCAGCTAAAATACAACCGATGAGTACTGTGGCCAGCTTAATGAAATAGTAGCAACCTGAACAATTGGAATTTCCATCACTTGTTTCCTTCCAGCTTAATTTAGCATTGGCAGTAGTATTTTTTATTTCATTCACCTAATGGCTATGCGCTCCCAAGCATGCAGTTGTAGCTTTCCTGAAGTCAGTTCACTATAATACAATATGGTCTCCCAAGATATGTGAATTGTTTCCACTAGTGTAACATCTCTGACGTAGTTGTGGAAGGATGGCTCTACTCAGAGGCATTTGCTGGAGGTGGCAGCACTCTCCTCTGCTGTAGAGCCTGCCGAGCCTGGTACCCAGCCAGCTCCCTCACAACTGTTCCCATCAGTCAGCTGGGGACAGCTCTGGGGGAATCTGGTGAGCTCTGGACAATTCTCTGATTTGATATCTGTAGAGAAAATGTCACCCTGCTCCTGGAATATGTTTTTTTTTAAGGTCACTTCTTACACCGGTGACCTCATCTGACTTAGCATAGCTTCAGTCTGAAGGGAGGGAACTATAATTGAGCAGTAGATTTTGACACAGCTGGGGAGTGTAAGGAAGAAGGCACACCAAGAGAAACAAAATACTGTTATTTGAGCAAACAAAAAATAATTTTTGGAATGGTCTAACAGGCAGTTATGTAAAGCAACTAAAACCTAATCTAAACATCTCAAGCTTCTGAAAATAAGGGGATTGTCTTTTATGTACACACAGTTTTACATCCTCAGGTTTCCCAGAAGATTTGCTGAGTTTTGTGCTGGTAGCCACGATGGCACTGTACCTGCTGCACCAGTCCTGCTCCTGGGTTTGCTCTGCATGTTTGACATGGTGAGAAGGCCTGTGTGTCTCACCTTTTGAAAACGAGGCAGGGTTGAAATAATCAATTGAATAATCAGGTGGATCGCTGGTGTTCTTGTTTAGAGGCTGATTGTATTAAAAGTCTGTAGAAGGCAAGTGAGGCCTATGCTAAGAGTGTCGCCAGCAAATTGAAGCTAACTACAGCATGAGCTGTAGTTCACACTTCATTACTAGGCATAGAGCTTTCTCCAGGCAGGCAAGGGGAAACAAACACAGGCGGGAAAGGACTTAAGAGAGGCTTGAATAAAGAAAACTGTGGAATATTTTTATTTTGAAACACCTTGTAGTGATAGTGCAGGCATATGAAAGAGCTGTGGTCCTGTTGTGTCGAAGGGGAGTGTTGGCCAGGTCACTGGCATGTCCTCTACACTTTTTTTTTAAAAGTGCCCAGCTATGCTGAACGTTCATACAGACAGAAACCAAAGGAGTAGGGCAAGTGACCTCAGTTTAACATTTCATGCAAATGACAGTGCCCCTAATGAGATTACCACACCAGTTTCCCAGCACACCACCCAGCCTGAAGGATCTCACACATCCCTTCAGGTACCCTGATAAGCAAATGGCATGTTACACCTGTGAAAGTGGGATATGAGCACATAGTGGTTGATTAAACAGCATCTCTGTTTCTTAATGCTTAGCTCTGTTCAGTTTGCTGTGCAGTTTTATTCTGTTCTTGCTTTTGCTCCCCCCTCCCCCTTTCTTTTTACACAAGTGACTGAAGATTTAGGTGTAGGAAGGTATATGCACAGAATTCACAGTCCATAAATTGTAACTTCTAATACTTTTATTCCTGTGATAATGTCTTTACTAGTGAAGCAATGACTTGCTATGTTTGTCTTACTCCTGGTTTTATTCCTTTCTTCTGAACCCTTGAAATGAAGTCAAGAGAGGGCACTAACAAAAAGCAGTGAATTCCTAGGAAAAGGAAAGGAATAGTGCATTGAGAATTTACCTTCAATCTTCTGTGTGAGCATGTGACCTTTAAAAAAAAAATAAAAATAGTACTAGTGTTTAGAAAGAGACCTACTAGATAAGCTGTCAGACCTGAACATTTTGCTATTTGAAGTGCAACAAGTCAATTTTGTCCCCCTTCAAAGTCATCGTCCAAACATGACTGGTTCTGGACCTGTAGGGGGTAGGTTACAAAGGCTGTTAATGTAAATGTGTCTTGGATGTATTTGTGAGACATCAGAAAACCATTTCCTTTTCAAGTTGTGTGTTGCTATTTGCTTTGCTTTTGGTTTGGGCCAGTTCTTCTGGCTTAGTGTAACTTCCATTCAAATCCATGTGAATTGCAGTGGTTTAATTTGGACCTCTGACTACAAAATACGGTCATGTGGTTTAGTCTAGTGTATGTTCAGAGCTTAATTATTCCCTTGTACAAATGGCTTTTCTGCTACTGTGAATACTAAACAAACACTTAACATTGCCTCATGGTTTAGAAAAATTGTTGACCATTTCCTCAGATAAAGACTGGGGCCCTGGTAGTGTTTACTCTCTGCCATTTCACCATCAGGATTTTTATCATGTTTTCAGGTAGGCATGTGGACAGAGTGACCTATTATTAACATTCAAACTGAGCTACCTCACTCTAGTGCATTGTGTGGTTTTGGTTGCCTTTTTGATTGTCAGAGGAGAACCCATGCTGTTGTTTTTTTTCACTTTAACGTAATGGGAATCTCTTTCTAACTGGAGCATAAAGACAGGGAAGCTGTGGAGATACAGAGGAGTGGTTCTAGAAGTCCTCTACATATTAACGACTTGAAAGGCTTGAGCATTATTTGGTGTTTACAGCTTTAGCCTGAAAGCAGAAGCTTTTAGTTTCTATCTGTAGTTCTGCCAACAGCTTCTCCCCTTCCGTCTTGTTCTCCATATTTTAGCTATTCCCAATATCAGGCAGAAATGCTATCCAGCATTACTGAACAAGGGTTACCAAGTTTTATGGAGCACTTATCAACTGGAGTATAAACTATGAAAAGTCAAGGAATGAATTAAGGAAGCAGCCAGCTAGCTGTTTGTATTCTTAGCCTTCCACTTAAGTGTCATGCCTTTAGAAGACTTGAATTGAGATAATGAGATGGATATGTAATGCAACTGTGCTTTAGCCACAGAAATTAAATGCTGATTAGAAATAACCCATACCTCTTTTTGCATTCGAAGAGAATGAATTTTAATTTTCCCTTGAGAAAGCAAGGCCTATAGAGCCAGGAGTCAAACATGAAGTTGTGGGGATTTTTTGTGATGCTAAATGCATGTAGTATATACTTTTTTTCAGTTTAACAAACCAATGCAAAAGGAAGTAAGCACTTTTTTTTTTTTTGTGTCTTTCCTGCTACAGATAGAAAGGTCTATGTAAAAAGAGCTTGTTTGTAAAACATTATATATCATAGGTGCAATAGACATATGTTCTGAAGCAGAAGTTACAAATGGCTGTGTAGTTGTTAACAGGTTAGTAAAGAAATTTGAGTGTTTGGGATATTAGCATGGGATTTTGTTTGCTTATTTTATTACAAAATGTGTTTTGCCCATAAAGTAACTAGCATGAAGAGGGTCTTGGGAAGCCTAGAAGGATCTGTCCCCTTCCCTGGGGACTATATTAGACCTCTGAGTCATGAAGTCTTTGCATAGTAGGTGTCTGGTTACAAACCTTTTATGGGCCCTGCTCAGCTGGGATATCAGCATCTGCATTATAGCTCCCGTCTATTCTTAGGTGATATCAGAGCACGACTGAACAGGCAAGGCAGAAAGATAATTACTTTGGTGATATAAAACTTTTCCCTTTTCTCATTTTGTTTTTCACACTTTCTCTGTCTGCCCCGTCCTTCTGTTCTGCAGTGCCTTGTTGCCTTGTGAAAGAGGTACAGAATGGCTTACAGCGTGACTCTGAATGGACCTGGACCATGGGGTTTCCGACTGCAAGGAGGCAAGGACTTCAACATGCCCTTGACCATCTCCAGAGTAAGTGGGGGGTATAAAAACCTCGTTGAACTTGTTTAGGTTGGAAAATATCGGTGAACTAGTAATGTACATTCTGATCTGGCCTAGCAAGTATGGGATCTTTGCAGCTATATCTGAATAAAGAGGACATAATGTGGACTTTAAGTATACCAGTTCAAGGTACAACCTGGCATTGGTGATGCCTCAGGAAGACAGTTCTGGTTAATACATTTTTAAGAATGATGCTACTGTCTCTTTTAAATAAGCTTCCAGTTCTATTTTGTACAGTGTTGTCTCTTTTGCTGCAGATAGCGGCCTTGCTGGTGCTGTCTGTTTGGGGGGAAGAGAGTAGAACAACTATGAATGGGAATATAAAATTTGTATTTCTAGAAAATAAACGTGTATCTGCTTGTAAATATGTGAAGTCTAGATGTTAAAACTGGACAAAGGTAGGGAAACACATCCCCTCTTTTGGGGGGAGCAATAACTGGATGAAAATTAGATATGTCAAGCAGAAGACTCAATAGTGCTGAAAGTATGGTCTTAAATTATGCAGAAGCCTTCCATTTGCAGCTGACAAACAGCATGTGATTTAATAATTAATTACCTGGTATATCTGTTGGTTACAGATTAGTCCATCTATTTCCTAGCAGTCTTTGGTTTTTTTTTTTTTTCTAAGAGCAATATTTTAAGGTGTTGCAGTGGAGTGCTCTTATTACCTGAATTAGTTCAGTTTCTTAAAAGTTTTTAACATTGGATGGTTTTCAAGAAATTTGTAAGCATTTTCCTTACCTCTCCTCTTATCACATTAGATCTGCGTAAGTTCTGCTTTGGGAACTCTGCTTTCTACTACCTCTTGCAACTGCCTTTTTTTTTTTTCTTTCTGACAGTCTCAAATCTCTTCAAGAATGTTCTGATCATTTTAGAGACATCTTGGTTCCTCCACAAATCACCTGCAGAAGGCTTATTTTGCAGTGCAGTGACAGGAGAGGTTACTTACATAACCATGTTTAAAATGGATACCAGAATAATTTAATCAGACAAACAAATAGAATGCAAATAAGAGGTCTGCTCCACTGCAGAAAAAGCCACCTACACTGCTTTGAAAACTGGGGTCTTTTCATCATGAAAAAATGCAATCTGTTAAGTTGTGGGTACCAAATTGATGTCCCCGCAACAATCATGATTCGAAATTGCCAATGAGCATCTGAAATCTTAACTATGCTATTTCATATTCATACTGTAAAGCTCTGTATTATTTGATGTCCCTTATTCTTATGCACAGTATTCCATTCTCCAAAGACAAAGCCACATTTACCTTAATACTAAGTCCTATGATGATGAGAGGATCTGTTCATAACCCCTTTTGCAGAAGTGGCATAGTAATTGCAAAGGAGGCCGTTTATCAGTGTTATTAAAAGCAAAGGCGAAAAAAGAAAAAGCCACCCCCCAAAAAACCACAAAAAAACCTGACAAACAAACCCTGGCCACAAAAATAAACTCACTTCTTGAATTTTCAATAATTTCACTATGCTAAATAGTTTCGGTATTTCTTTCCTTATCCTACCCAAGGTAAGTACAGAGAGGTGCCAACATATTTCTGTAGACCTTTTAATGACACTTTTCAGCCTGCACTGTGTGGTGTTGATGATTTTTAAGCTTTTTTTTAAGTAATTCAGTCATGCCTAGAGGCTGTCAGTCAAGGGCTGGAGCCATGGCACTTGCACTGATATGACACAATCAGAAATGAAAAAACAGTTGTTTCCCAAAGAACCCATTGTCTTGGATTATAATCTCTGAAAGTATGCTCAGTATGCCCGAAGGCTACGTGGTTCTCATGGGGCTTTTGAGAGCATATGAGCAGGAGTGAAACTGCAGTGGCTGGATTCCCAGAGGTGTGGAGGAATTGCCTCTTCACACAGCTGGCTGCACTGCCAGCAGAAGTGTCGGAAAGCATTTAAGTGTTTTGAACTCTTTCCCAGTGAAGCCCAGTTTTTAGTTGGGAGCATTGATTTGGGATGGCATTGGATTTTTTAGCCTGCCTTTGAGGGGAAAAGCAAGCATTCAGAAATGAACATAACCTCTTCCATGGGAAGCTGGAGTAGGAATTCCTGCTGGTTGTGATATTTTTAAATTGGAACACGGTGTAATACATGACTTCTGATTATAATACTTGTAGTATATTTTTTCTTTAGCATCTTTCACATAAATATATCTCCAAACAGATCAAACGTGCCCCTTAATCAGCAATTTGCAGTGGTGAGTGAGTTGAGTTGTGAATTTAGTGATAGTTCAGTCTTGCCCTGGGGAAAAGGAAAGCTGTACCTACATTCTCAACATATTCTTAGGGGGCAGTGAGGGAGGGAAGATAACTGTGAGGAAAATCCCCTTTTTGGGAAGGGCACACAGCTCTAAAATGTTGCTGGTAGATGCCGTACACTTATCTATGGACTGGTTTTGATCCACAGCTGCCCTGGGATGGGATTAAACTTTCTATGTGCAAGATGAGTCCTCAAGCCCCAATACTTCAACTTAAAGGGTCTTATAATTGCTGTTAATATCAGATATGCCGTGGCCCTTTTGCCTACATATGCGTAGTATCCTTCTGTGCAGCCAGCTAGGGTTTACATGTGGACATACTCGTCATACTCTAGCTGCCCCCAAGCAATAAGACTGTCCATGGATGGGCTACAGGAAACAAAAAAAATAATCCTTTTTCATGGAGACTCTTTGCTCTTCTGTCATGCTGCAAATCGTCCTGTGAGAGAGATGCCTCTGAGCTCCTGAGAAAGATGATGGGAACAGTTTACCACACCGGGATTGTTCATCCCATCTATAGTCTTATACCTGCATGTTTCCAAGGACCTTCCTGAAAAGGGAAGGTAGTATTGTGCCAGTATGAAGCTAGACCACACCTAGACAGAGAGGGCACCCTGGACTTAAGAACTAGAGCTGTGTCTTAGCTGTCTGTTGACCTGCACTCTGTCAGCCAGCCCCATACTATTCCCACTCAGCTTGCACTTCACCTGAGAAGCAGGGAAGAAAACCTGAACGTCTTTGAAGCCTTCTGACAAAAACATGATGCAAGATTGTGACATTGCTAATGCTTCTATCTAGGAAAGTGCTCTTAAAACAGTGGATAAGGAAAGGGATTACTCAGAGCTGTTTGGCGTGACAGTCGGTTTTGAAGAACTCTTTAAAGTGCTGTTTGAGACACTATTTTCTTCCCTTCAGGTAGGTCCAGGTGATCAGCTCACTGCTGAATAGTCAATAGCATAAGACACAGGAGTCACAGTCAGTCAGCTGAGTGACAAGTGAAGATGTATTCTCCTGAAATGGATTGTTCTGCTTATCTGTTCTTTATCTAAAAATAAGTGCCTGACTAATGTAAGGGGGTGGGGACAGGAAAAGGAGACAAAAAACAAGCGGAGAAGAGTTAAGGCCACTCTGCAGCTTTCATACTCCTTTAACAATGGCGTCAGAAAATCTGGGAAGATGTAAAAAATCTATTTTCCAGTCCCCATCCTGCAGCCTGTTCTACCCGCTAGAACAAATTCTGTCATGAGATGTCAGGGACAGGTAGCAGAGGTAGGAAAACCGTATTGGCAGACTTAGTAAAGCTGAGCATCTGTCAGTCCTGCTGAAATGAATGAGACTTGCAGGTTGTTGGCAGTGCTAAGAACTGTCACCAGTGGCGTAATCAGATGCATAAATCTGGTCTTTCCAATTTGATGTGGGCAACAAAGCAGGTTATTTTCTCCTACTGCTTGCATGAACTGGCTGGAAGCAAGCAGAATTCATTAATTTTATAGGCCTAATCTCTGTAAGAAGGCTTTTAGGCATTATAATTATCTAAGTGCTGTGTTGCGATGTTACTTAAGATGGTACAATTGTACAGGGATGACACAATAGCGAAGCCTTTTCGTATATTTCTGAATTATTATTGCTGAACAGCAAGCTTGTCTAGTGAGACAGACAACCTTGCAGGTGATGCAATGAGCTGAAAGGTATGCAAGAATTATCATAATCTGAGATAGCAGAAGTATCATCCAGAACAGTGTGGTAGCTCATGACTGGTATATTAATTCTGTGATTATCCATACACTTTCGTATTTCGTAATAGAGAGGTTTTTTTAAAGTTACCTGGGTTCCAAATCAAAAGCCAAAGCCTAAAGCTGAAGGAGGCAGTGTTTAAACAAAACAAAAGCATTAAAGAAATATTTTGGCTTTACAAAGTGAGGAAGAAGTTGAAATCTGGTTGTGTAAGCACAAGGAGGGGAAATGGCAAACATTAATAGGAAAAAAAAAATGAAATTAGCTGATCTGTTTATTTATTCTAATAAAAGCAGCTTGCAACAGCTTTTTGGGGGAGGAGAAAAACCCTGTCTGGCGTTTCATGGTCCATGTGTCTGGAGGAGCGGGAAGGCTTTTCTCACATTTGTTGGGCTCTTTGCTTTTATCAGCGTGTTTTCCTGATTACTTCCTGTCCCTTCTCCACTCCCTAGCATACATATGTTAATGCCGTGCTGTGACTGTTTCCTTCAGAGGAGCTGTGTGAGAGTATTCATTTCCTGTGAGCCCTTGCATATGGGGTATCACAGTGCCTTACAACAGGAAAGTAATGGGTGAAGGGAGTCCCACTTTGCTTTTTTCCCTCTATTCTCAAATGCAGGGAAATCTCAGGTTGCCTGCATCAGGCACTATGCATTCTGCAACTCTCATCTGGATGGCCATGTGGATAATCAGAGGAGCGTAGTTTACCTGTATTGACTGAACTGAATAAATTTAACAAGTTTATTTGGAATGCTGATTCCATATCACCTGTTCAGCATCCGTCTCTGGTGAATCAAAGTGCTGAATAGTTGCCCTACAGCTACAACTGCAACTTTGAGAGGTTTTTGTGTTGGTTTTTTTGTTTCCTTTTTTTTTCCAGCTCCACAGGTTAAGTCCTTCACAATACTAAAAGTCATAGATTCATATTTATAATAGTTGATATTCTGCAAAACTAGGAGATAGGTCTAGTGTCCTCTAAAAACCTTCCTTTTAACTATTATTCAGTAGAGATGTTTCCTTTTTCCCCCAAAACTCAAGTGACTAGGTCAACTTCTGAGAGGGGGAGTGAACCATATATAATGACTGTCTTATGTCTAGATCAACTGTAGTAATTTCTTGTGCATCAGTGGTTTTACATTCTTCTGGTTTTCTACAATTTAACTTGAAATAGTTCCTTGTGAGAGGAAAGTTAAATACTTCCAGGCTGACTTTTAAGAGCACTCCATAGCTTTCCTATCTGGTTGTGATAAAACAACTGTTATGAGCATCAGCATTTCTTTGGAATAATCTCCCTAATTTGTAGATCACTTCTTGAGCAACAGACTCATCACATCAAAAGTTTTAGCATTCTGATTTTTTTGATGTGCAATCATTTATTATATGTGTCAGTATCATGAGGGAATGCTAGTTATTTTAGATGGTATCTTCTCTTTCAAACTAATTTGCAAGCAAATTCTGGTATGTGTACAGCCACAGTTATCAGAAATTACTGTATTTCTGTGAGCCTGAACCCTACAGGTAACTCCTAAACCTCCTGATTTGGTATTGTTTGTTTGAGGTGTTCCAGTAGTCAGCATCTACACTATAAATGACAGCTCAGTATATAGGGAATTTGTATGATATGGTTGCACCTCTGATCAAAGAGAAGTGGCATGTGCGTGTTGGACAAGGAGGGAGGAAGCAAATTCTCTGGTTGCATTTCTGTTTAAATAATACTTATTGGACTAGAGAAAGATGGGTTTTGGTGCCTGGGGATCAGAAGCTCTCTGGATTCTGGGTACTCGATTCAAGTCTCTGCTCTGAATAAAGCAGAACAGAGATTTAAACTCGGCTGTGCAGGTGCTCAAAGAGGCAAGGCATTAGTTATTCTGAGGTAGACAACATTCCTTCTCTTGACCGAAAATACCATATGAGGTCTGAGGAAGTAAGCCCAATGGATGTTTCACCTGAGCCACTTACACTTTTAAGAGAAGGTTTAATTTCAACAAATACTTGATTTTTGTAATACAAAGCAATTCAAGCACAAGATATACTATTTTTCCCTTCTGGTTAAACAATCATGATACAAGAAAGAAGGTTTTTTTTTTCTTTCCATGCAGAAAACATTCTGAAAAATCCATGCAGCTTGTTGTTATCTTTAAACTCAGGATTTTTGGGGGAAGGGTCCTTTTATTATAATTTGTATTTAAATCGTAGCATCATAATACAACATGATTTGGATGCATGTACTATACTCAACCAAATAACTTTCACGAAGGATATGGAGCTAACTACAGCTCTTGGTCAGATCATTTCTCCTTTAAATCAAGTATGTGCTTGGAACTGAAAGGCAGCCCCTCTTATCTGTTTAGTGTGATTAAAGTAATCACTAAATACTAAGCTTGCTGCTGAAGGCCAGGGGTATATAAGGAGTATTATGTTCTACTCACAGTATCTGTGCAGACATCATGCACAACTCTAAGGTTCTGTTTCTAAACTCTATTCACGTTTTGAATTTCAGGAGAAACATTTAGTCCTGTTAAAATGTAGGCCAGATCAATATGAATAATGGCCTGTAATAGCTGAGGTATAAGCTTAAATGATGTTACATCATCAAGCCTGCTGCTCTGACTGTTCTGACATGCAATACATAACTCATGGGTTTGAAGCCCTTTATTTCACATGCTAAATGCAGCTTTTCTCTTTGGGGTGTGATTGTATTTGAATCATCAGTGCTTATGTGGCATTATGCACAAAAATAGCCGAGTATATGAAAGAGTTGGCTGAACGGCACCTATGCAATTACTGACTTTGTTATAAGTACAGTCAGTATTTATTGGTGCTAGCTTACTGTTCATGCCAAAAAAACACTTCACAGTGACTTTGCAGCTTTCTTTCCTGCAAAAGGGAGGGGAACATTACCCTTGCCTTGAACAGGAGGCATAATATTAACTGTGAGAAACGTGGGCCCAAGACTAGTGAGAAACTGAGAACTTGAAATGGGGATTCTTTATGGAGGAGGAGGTTTCTTAACCTAAGGGAACAGATCCACAACTCAAATGAGTTACGATTTTTTTTCTTGTTTTAACATTTAAGTGTTCACTGGCAGCTGGATAGTCTGGTATGACAAATTGCTCAGCCTTTGACCTAGAGTTTGAGTACTTGAGAATACGGTTCATGTAGTATTTCAGGAAGTCCTCAGGCTTACTTAATTATTATTATAGTTAATAATTTTGCAGATGCTTTAGAAATAGTAAACACAGCAGGAAGTAACCATTCAATTACGAATTTAAAGCTGCTGAACTGTTAGTACTTTATAATTAAAATGCACAATAAACTTTTTTTCAGATAGAAATTTGTGGTAGTCTAATGTCTGAACTCTGTAAATGGCTGTGTCCGTAACACAGCAGGTAACTCTGCCATTAGCTCCATTCTGAATACATTATTGCAAAATGTTCTCCAGCCAGTAGAGCACAAAGAGGGAAATTAGCTCTGCGAGTATATTAGCATTAACTTTCTGTACCAGCAACAGCATTTCCCGTCTGGTCACACTTGTTGTCTAATTAATAGCTGTATATTACTTTATAACTGTATGTTACTTTATAACTATAAAGTACAGGTATTTTAAAAAAGCCAGAAACCTTTAGTAGCACTGTGAAAGTATCAAAGTGGGGTACAAAATGCAATGGTCTGCACGATAACCTAGCATTCATACACAATTTGATGTAGCTGATTTGTGTGTAACTAGGAGTTTCTGCACATAGGTACCCAAGATGCCACCATTTTAATGCATAATATTGCATTAAATTGTGTCCAATGTAATATAAGATACGGCTCTTTTTCATTGGATGTTGATGCAGGAATAGCCAGATGCTCAATGTGCAGGTAAAGTTACTAATCCCCATTAAAAGATAATGAGAAAGGGAGAGGAAGGAGGGAAATATTTGCTGAACATGGTAAAAATGTCTGGCAGCGTCAGCTATGGTAGGCCTTGAAATGAATAAAGCTAATTGAAAAAGGATGGCTTGGGTACAGCATGTTAAAGGCCTGTTTCTTCTGTACTAGTGTAAAGCCTTAATAAAAAGGTTACTTGAGAGCAAAATCTCAAAATAGGCTTTTTGTTACAATTGTCTAAATTCTTAGATCCTAATTTGATAAAAGAATGCTATGATACTTAAAAAATGGCACTTCATAAGAATTTCATTCTTGCCAGTACAGAGTGAGGACAAGGATGTTAACAAGTGTGCTGTTCAGTCACTTTGTGTTTATCCATTATTTACATAATATATATTTAAAAGCAAACAGGTATCACATGTCAAAATATGCTGCATAGATGATGAGGGGGAAAAAAAAGATGTATTTTACTTAGCTGCTATAATAACTTAAGGTTCTAATGAAATAAAAGATTGATGGTATGAAGCTGGCCCTGGAGCTTAGTCCAGCCTTGCTGTTGGGTATCCTTTGAGAATAGTTCTGAAAACTTTCACTTTCAGATTCATTAAGAGTATCCTTTTTTTCCCCTAAATATGAAGCTGTTTGTGTTCTTCTGAGTGATTTTCAGGAACAAGAGCACCCAGCTCTTATTTAGAGGGGAAAGAAAAAATTTTACCTACTGAATTTGAGTGCAAGCACTCTTTCTGGAATTAGGTACTCTGAAAATAATTTGTTTCCAGCTTACAAAAGGCTCCGGATGACACCTTGGATGTGCTTCATACAAGGTGACTGACTCCTCTTTTTGTTCGTAGTAGCTAGAAGCTGTTTTTCCAAAAAGTCCATGAGATCTTGCTCTTCTTTTAGGAAGATGTAATGGGTCAAATGTCTTAAAGGCATGCAAATCCCCTGGCAAGGGTAGTGTTACTTTCTGCACCTCCCACATGCGTAGCTGATGTTGTGATCATCTGTGCCACAGGTGTTCAGTGCCTGGACACTGTGCATAAATAGATTTTAACCTTTTCCCAAAATCCTGCCAAATACACTTGCTTTGTAGCAATGGCAGCTGAGGATTAGGAGGAACACAGCCTTTCATATGCTCACACCATATCCCTTCCTTTCTCTTGCTCAGAGTCCAAATTCCAGCTGCTGCGCTATTTTGGCTCCCTCGCTTGCCGCTCTTGGTTAGCCATGTTTGCTAATACAGACATAAACCCTTATTCTCATTAAAGGTAACAGACTTAAGGGCACGCACTGACTTGAAAAAAATGATGGCTCTTGAGTTTAAAGCCAGCATTAGTGACAATTAGCTTTTGTGGCATGAAGAAAAATAACTGTAAGGCATTGTAGTACTTATTATACCTGGTCAGGGTGCTGTGCACACTCTTCAGAAGCCCCTGTGGGACTCTCATGCTATATTTAAAGCATCCTATCGCTTAGGAAGCTATTTTGAATTGGAACGAATGCTACGTTTACCTCAAGCTTCTGGAATGGGACATGGTATCCAAAACTCCAAAAATACTACATGTAACCCCAGATTCTGGTGCATAGTGCCAAATCAGAATGCTCTGGTATTAGGGTGAATTTGGGCTGCCTTTTCCTGATCCTGGGGGTCACTGGGACCGTTCTGCTCTATTTGAGAATGTCAGCATTCTCTCCTTACCTAGTCATAGCTTGTTCAGAAATGTCCAAGGGCAGTTGGTACTATGGCAGGTGTTTAAAAGAGAAACAGGCAGCTGAAACAAGATGTTCTCTTTAATCAGTGTTGGCTAAGATTAACTACTCTGGGAAATAAATGTATAGTCTTTCTGCTAATTTTTTGACAGGAGTTGCAAAATACAAGTACCTTCCTGACCTACTGTCAAAATTGCTATCCTGTCTAGAAGATTCTTACCTCACTTGTTACTTAAATTATCTAACAAATTATTCAAGATTGAATCCTTTTGTCGACTGCGTGGAGCGGGGTGGATGAGAATCTCTGTTATGTGTCTGCTTTGCTTTCTTGATGTCAAGAAATAGTCAGAAGTCTGAGTGTTACCATTTGAACAACAACAAACAAAACCTATTTGAACAGCAGTCTCTTAGTTTAATTGCCTACTGCTCGGTACTGCTTCTTTTCAGTGTAACATTTATAAAATTAAAATATATGCCGTGTTGTGATACGGTTGTTAGTGTTTCAGGATGAGTGCACAGTTGTGCATAGGAGGCTGTTGGAGGTAAGCCTCTGATGGGAAGAATGAACAGATTATTAGGGTGCCAGAATTTTTTAGCTGTTTCATTCCGGAAGCAGAGCAAAACTATCCTCTCTTTTGAGGGAAGAACCATCCCGCTCTTCAGAACTGTGCCTTAGTTGTAGCATTTGGCTAATCCTGCTGATACTGCTGTGGTCATATGGGAGATGCCAAATGTTGGATCTTGACATTCATCCTTGCTCCATGTGAAGTGGTACTCTGCTGTCTCCTTCCATATGCCCAGGATGCTGATGTGGGCTTCTTCCCCTGCCTGGCTTACCTTGCTCTACCCCACACATTCTCCCTCATCAGAGTCTGACATCCTTTCTTTGCTCCCAGCTTTTGATAATGTTCAGATTAATGCCCTCTGAGTGGAGGAGCAAAGATGAAGACTTCATCTAGAAAGTGAAAGTTACAGACCTTTCCACAAGGTGTTAGAATTTCTTATAGAACAATGAAAGGAAAGAGAAAGAATATGCAGGATGTAAGGGTGCAGGAAGGAGTTGGCAAAGCAGCCAGCCTTTTTCTAATTACATGTGTTGCTGCATCAAATAGTCTTCTTTTGGGGTACCAAGCTGTAATTAATACCAATATGATTTCTGTGTTGGGAGTATATCTCCACTGAGAATTCGTAGAAGAGACTTTCCTCCCTTTGCAACCACACATCCTGTGGCCCACAAAACCATGGTTTTGCCCTGCTCATCAGCAAGTCCCCTAAGTTTCTGCAGAGCTTTGCTTCCTCACCCTGCACAACTGTTTTTCTGAAGAAAATATGCGGAGCATGGATGGTAGGACACATTAATCTTCTTTTAGAAAAATGAAAAATAAATACAAGCAGATAGTGGTTGTTAGCATTTCCGTGAGCTCTTCATGGCAAAACATGGGAATATGAGCATCGTTTCTAAGCCTGTGTTGTATCTTCTGAGGGTACCATAATTTACTTGATTGAATTTCTGGAAAGCATTCTTTATTTCTTTTATGGAAAGTGTGCCCTGTGAAGATGTGCATGTGTCCTAAATGGCAGTGGAGAGACCCCAATGACTCACATCATAAAGGTTGCATAGGTCTAGTATTTCTTCTTTTATACAATATGATAACCTGTTTCTAGCTTTGGGAGTTGGAGGTGAACAAAGTAGGGGAAGAAAGCAGAATAAACCTTCTAGAGAATTTGTGAGTTAATTCAGTTTTAATTTCAGATCAGTTTCATCTAGGCCAAATTTTAATTCTTTTCCTGGTAAGAATGGGGAAAAATCCAAGGATTGATAATTTACATAAACAGGGTGCTTTTCTGGAAGAATATGAAGTGGTCTGTTTTTTTTCCCTAGTGTATATGACTTGTCATAGAGGTTATCCCAGCTTGTAGGAACATTCCTGGCAAAAAAAAGTGATCATAACTTCCACAATATTGAAGACATATTTTCAGTGTGATTGACAAGATGAGGAGGTGGTGTATCATTTCTTTGCACATCAAGGGACTGGCAATGAATGAAACCAAAACTAGAACGTAGCTGCTTTATTTATCCCTTGAACAGGTGCAGTACAAGCAGCTGCAGAAGATCTTTTATACATTCCACCCATGATTCCCTTGAGTTCATGTGTCCTAAAGACAACCTGGAAAGGAGGCAGGACACTCTCTTGTACCGTATTATATTTTATAAGGACAGTGTGAGATGCTGATCCTTCCCATGGGGAAGGAATTAAAACCTGGATCCGAGTTTCATACCATTTGATGATATGGGTAGATATCTTTTTGTCTAAACACTCAAAGCAGCAAGAGCAATTAGTTAATTTGGTCTGTAACTTCTGTTTTATTAAAACTCCATATAGGTCAGGAAACAGCACAAAGGAGTAGTTTTAATATATTTTAACACTTCCTTATTGTTATTCACCTTATTAATTGGACATTTGATTAGTTATATCTGAGGAAAGCATTGCTAAGAGGACTTGTAAACAATATTACTTTTTTGTCTATACTAAGTCTTGATTCTCCTCCACTGGTTTTGCAGAAATTGGGACCCAATCCAATATTAAATGCATCTCCAAGCTTAGGAGGCCAAGGAAGAGCTCTTGCTGTGTACTTGATTGTTAAGCCTCTTTTTTTCAGTGTGGAGATGAAGGGTTTAGGAAGAAACTTTCCTTATTGGCATTTAATTTTAGAACATCTACAGTGAATGTTCTTCCCTGGATGCCAGAATTCCTTAGTTTTAATCTTCTCCTAAAATATCTGCTCTTGGCTACTGTCTGAGTAGTGGCTATCTAACCCATACATCCACACCGGTATGAGACTGTCCTGGGGTATACTAGTGCTGTAAAGAGAGATGTGTAGAAAATGCACTCTAGAATTTTATCTTTTTTTCCACTGTGGACAAACTGTTTTTACAATAACAAAATATGAATCAGAAACTAGCAAGTAAAAGTCCCCAAATTGCCAAAGTCTTTCTGAAAAAATAAGAGGTTACATACCGTCTTATGAAGCTGTTTGTATCCTCCCACTATTGCTACAGTTACGTTGTGATGCTTAGTAAAAATTGATTTTCTCATTGGGATCATAACAGAAAAGCATTTTTCTGGCTAAGTTCTAACCCAGCGAGAGCTGATGGTGAATACCTTGAAGAGGTGAAGTTGAAATACTTACTTGAATATTTTAATACATTTGTTCAGTAAAGCCATGATATTAAAAGCTCCAAATCCCTATGTTTATTTATGTTAAAAAATAAAATTGAAGGAAAGGAAATATGAAATCAAGTAAAAGCATGTTTGTTTAGAAAGATCTCAAATCCTGAGAACAGGTGAAGGTGGTGACTTGCAATGTCCTTGGTGCACTTTTTGCTTAGCTTATTTTTACATTTTGTATGCAAAAAGTGTTCTCCCTATTTTCCCTCCTAAATGTATACTGCCTGTAACCTGTGTATTTCTCTTTGGATGCAAATGACCTATAGATAAATCTCTCCCGCTTTTTATTGTATGCCTGTGACAAACAGGTACTCTTAATGTAAATATGGATATCCTTTCTCTGTCATTTGTCATACCACAACTTAAATTTTGCCCAGTTTATCTTGCTTTGCTAGCAGTATAAGTAAAAATCTAGGCTGTTTTGATATTATTTTTTTTTTGGTCCAGTTTCATTTCTTTAGTATTCAAGAATATGGAGACTTGGATTTTTCTCCCAGCTGTAGTGCTTTGTTTCTTTTTGCTAATCTTTTTGCATGCCTTGCCTAGTTAGACAACAGTTTTGATGGCCATGGATGTTTTCTTCTTGGATGAATTTGCAAAACTTGTCCAACAGGCTCAGTATCTCTGGCTGAACTCATGAGCACCACTGTGACACCAAGGACAAATAGACACTGGTTTGACTGTGCCTCTTGATACTTTCCTCTCTTCCTCTGGTGGCTTGTATCTCTTTGTATTGCATATCAGTTGCACTGTGACAATTCTCAATTTAATTAGATAACAGAGAGAGTACCATAGCCTCAGCCTCGTGTTTAAGGAGAGCTGCCTATAAGCTGCACTTAAAAACTGGTGTTATGAATCTTAACCTCTGCTTAGCTTTGAAATATGGCTTTCACTTCCTATGGCTTTCATCTGTCCACATTACACTTCCTGTAATGCCTGAGTTGTCTTGAAATTTGGCTTTTTCCTTTCTATTCTTACCTCTGACACCTCCATT
>VZZY01007830.1:71379-187258 GCA_013400335.1 Eurystomus gularis | reverse complement strand
ATTAATTTATAACTACTTTTCATTGCAAAGACTAGTGAGAAAGAGACTAGGACAGGTCTTTAATTATTTTATTAGAATATACATTTTCCATTTTGTGATATAAGAACACCATGTTAAAGATGACATGGTATCCTTTTTGCTAGCTTCACTCCAAAGCACTCTTATCCTTAGTCTTACGATAAACATAGCTGTTTATGTCCTCTAAGTAGAAACCCAAGTAAGAAGTAACTACAATACTGGACACACTGAACAAATACTGGGAATGTAAACATATAGTCCCAGATAGCAAGGTTGATCGTAAGCTATGTATATACTAATGGATATCTAGGATTCATGTGGAAATGGCCTGTAATGTTTGCTATTCCCATCTTCCACTATCAAAGCATTTGGCAATATCCTGCTAGGATTGCGATAGTGTATTGAGGTTTAAGTCTGGACTGAGTAACATCAAGAGAAATGCCAGGGTCAAGTCTGAAAGAAGCGAGAGCATTGAAAGCCTATGTACATAGGACCATGAGGAAGAAGTTTAAAACAGGAAGTTGGAAGCTTGGAGAATAAATAGTCCTGCTTCCACTTCAGTGCTTGGTCACAATATTTAGGACAAAGTTGATTTGTTTTTGTGTTGATCTATGTTACTTCAAATGCATTCTGGTGTTGGTAGCAAGAAGGTATGTTCCCCAGTAGGGGTAAAAGAAAGCAAAAAAACCCAAAACAACCAACCAACCAAACACAGAATAGAAGTAAATTCTCAGTAGTGTGAGAAGTGATTTGGCCTTTAGAGAAGCAAAGTTTAGGTAGAATATAATGAATTCTTTTGACTTTACATACTTCAGACTGAGTACTAAAGTCTCTGTGACACCCTCGATTCCAAATGTAATTTTTTTTTTCCCCCTAGTTTTATCAAAGTATGAACATATTGACTCAGTGTGATGCTATTGTTGGCAAGCCTTTGATGGACACTCCTGGAATTTCATTGCGGGAGCCATGACTTCTGTTTTATCTGAAATCTCACTGGCTCTTGATGACAGACAAACTCTGTTTTTAGCATTGCACTGAAGGTCAAGCAAATGACTGGTTTCCAAATAGAGTAACTGAAGGTACTGGAACAGATTTATTCCTGGTATAATTCCACTAGTTCTATGAAGTTGCAGGAGAAATATATTTATCGAGAGAGCCTTATAAGTTGAAGGATAATACTGCTGTTCTCAATCATTTGTGTATAAAAGAAGGTTGGAAAAAATATAATTTAATGTGAAGTTAAAACTCCTTCTGTAAGAGAAATGCTACACTCACTAAGATAAGAGTAATGTTTTTAGCTGGTATAAAACTGCATAACTCCATTAAGAAGACTGAACACCATAGACTGGTAATTTTTTATAATATCTGAGAATCTAGCTCTTGTTTTTTAATCGGAGATGAGGTTGAGGTTTTCTGGCTGTGTATGTATTTTGGGGTTAATCTAGGAGATGTATATGCTACTTAGGCTGCTTTCCTAGTGGCACTTGGGAAGATTCCTTTATTTTTCACAAATCTTCAATTTTAGCTACAGTTTTAGCATACCTCAAATCTATAAACTGACTATGAAGCAGACTGGTTAGATATTTCACTTCATTTTTACGAGTTACCAGTGACCTTAATTCATACACAAAGCAATAAATTGATTTTGTAGATGGATCAAGAAAAGTAGTAATTTGTGAAAATGAAAACTAAGTACTGTTGTACCATTGCTCAGGCATTAGGAAAGGAGTAATCAACATCTTTGTAGAATGACATTGCAGAGGCCAAAACTAGTAGAAGCTGCAAAAAATTTCTTGTAGGAGAAGCTGTTTCACAGGTCACAACCACACTGGCTGTTTCCAAATCATTGTGAAAAGTGGAGGGGCATATACAGGCTTATGGACGCAAGAAGCGTATGTGTGTTAGCTATGGCTAACAAGGAGGGGCTTTTAATCTCCTACTTTTAGAGTGAATTGGTCAGTCTGGGTTGAGGACCTAAAGTCATAGATGCAGAGAGAACCTTTCATTGGTAAAAGCTGTCATCTTCTATGCTACTTTGTGCCTGAAGGACTAGGACTATATTGATTGCCAACATCCCGTGACACTGGCAGTGGATGCAAAAAGTTTAAGTTTTTCCAAAGAGAGCATTTTCAAATATGTGAAATAAATGTAAACCGTGTTGTATATTTTATAAAATAGATGCAAATATAATTCTTACAGTTCTGTAGCAGAAATGGATCCCTTAAAGCTCAAACAACATGTTTTAGTACTTTGGTCTTACTTTCACCAAGAGATTACACTTCAGTGAGCTTTTCCCTTAGCGGTGGTGAAATGTTTCTTTAATGACAGATACCCTGATGATCATAAAGCATACAACCATTGCCACGACAAGGCAGGATTTCTTCAAATTCATTTAGCTTTGGCTCTAATGATATACCCCAAAGGCTCTGCTTTTCCAAACCATTCACAACACATGCTCATTTTAAATCGATCAAGCAATCCTGCACTCACTCTATACCCTACTTTCTAATGTCAGAGCAAATCTATGTTCTACTTGTGGCACCTGCTGTGGCACATACTTCAGCTACTTTAGAGCAGTACTAAGCATACCACCATACTTAAGGTCCTGTCAACATAGCTGTGATAAAGACCCTTTGGAAAATGTATAGCTTCACCCTAAAATAATCATTTGTCATAACTCATAAGGGAGAATTACTTGTCATTTAGTACTTGTAATAATTTGGATTAGTGCCCTTCATGAAATGGGGCCATGTATTTAAGTACAGGCCTCATACAGATTAGGAGTATTTTCAGTTTTAACAAGACAAAACAGTTTCTTTTACAAATAAGCTCCACCTTTAAAATAATACAGAAGACAGTCAATATATTAGCAAGTGCTGTTGCAGTGAATACTATTTAAGTCAGTCAGGCTTTGGAAACATCAATCTGTGTTACTATGTAGTGAAAATATGATAATAGCTTAAATTACAAGTTTGCAAAAAATAGATTAAACATAGTTACTATATCAGCATAGTTCCAATGATAGGTTAACAAAATGGTATATTATAATATTACTGTCTGCTGTGGAAATACCTGTGCCATGGACTGGCAAATGCTTTGTATTTAGTTTTTGCATAAACATACAGATCCCTCAACTTCCTTGGCATATTACGTATTATGACTGGATTTGAGAGTGTACTATCTACACATGGGTGATGTTTCCCTGTTGATTTTTATATCTATTGCATAAAGCTAGAAAGGGAAACAAAAGAGATTTTTAGCGTGGAAAAAGTTACTTTCTTAGTATTAACTCATGTTTACCTCAGAAGTTTCTGTACTCATCCTTTCTTCCTATTGAGCTAAGTGTACAACTCTGAAATCCAGTCCCTCCTAAGTACATTTTATGTCGTGACAAGGGAGTTAAGTGAATGACAGATAAATGTAGATGGATCCTCTTGATCCTGTGATCTTCCTCACTTTCTGTCCCTAACATGGACTTGTTGTCTGCATTCTGCCAACACAGACATCTTCGAACTTTAATTTCAGTTACTTAGATGTATATATCATTTCAAAAGCTTGCAAAGATTGTGCTCTGAGTGTTCACATACTGGAGCAGAAAAGGACTGTCTGGTACAAAGTGGAAGGTGTGCTACACAGTGACTATGCAAGATGGCTGGCTCTCTCTTTTGTGAAGTGAGTTTGCTGTGGCCTTAGCCATAGTCATTAGAGAGGGGTTCTCAAATCTAACGGCGAGATAGGTTCACAAGCTGAGACATTGCTCTTCAGGACAGAAGGAAACGGGGACATAGCACTAGGCTGCCTGCAATCCTTAGTTTTACTTCCATACTCATAAAACCAACAAACATTAGCAAAACTGTAGAGAGAGTAGAAGAGCTTTTAGAACGCTGTTGTCAATTAAAGGTAAACTTTCCAAATGTTAGTTGAGAAGAAATAATTGATACTTTGTCTGAGGTGAAATGCATATTCTGATTTGCCATTGCCAGGCAGCTGTGCAGTCGTGTGTAGTGCTACAAAGCAGTCAATGGAAAAACTGGAATGCTCACATTTGCACTGAAGATAATAACTTTGTGCTAGGTAATTGGGAATTGGGCCCATAACATTTTTGCTGTGCTAAAGCTTTTTTTCCAATATGTTGACAGACAGGACAGAAAAATAAAATCCCAAGAGAAAGCAGTTCTCTGGTCCTCCAGGCAGACAGGTGGGGGTCACAGGAGGAATACGCACAATGGAATTCATTTCCTGCGTGAGACTCCTTGACTCACTAACTTCCACAACAGCTCGACTCACACCTTACTTGGGGAAGGTACTTGTAATCATGCTGTTTTGAAACCTGTTAACCTTAGAGCAGTTCTGGTTTTTGCTCTTTCTTCCTTAGAAGGATTTAAACCGCTTTTGGTATTCAGACTGGCAGTTCTCCATTCTGTTTGGGTTTTTTGTTTCTTTTTTTGCTTGTTTTGTTTTTGTCCTGAGGGCTGATTATCAGTGCACCTACTAATACAAGCACAAGACTTTCTAATTACACACTGATACAGCATAAACAGTGCACAGCCTTCTTATCTGCCTTTACGTAAGATGTGCATGACTTTGTGTCATATCTGAGTTGCAGCCAGCAAAATCTCAGCTTGACAGCCTAGTGCGTTTTGCCCCTGAACTATCGCATTGCACATTCTTACAGGGTCATGCATGATAAAAAAGGATAAGAGGCCTCCAAAGAGACATGACCAGTACCTTATTGTCTGTGGAGCTTTTACCTCTGCACTGTCACTGCAAATGTCTTCAGGGAGGCTGCAACAGATGCTAGAGTTATGGCCTAGACTACAGGGCAGAATAACACAGAGCTGGAAATCCATGCTTGTATGTCAATTCTATTTGTCTGTGGTATTCACACAGAGCAGCAGAGTTAGATGAGATTGTTAGGTGTTTTGAAGAGAGTGAAGACAGTGTCTTGTTCTTCTGATATACCTAGAATCATGTAAAAGTTTTCTCCTATAATTATGTCTTCAGTTTCTTCTTTTTTTCTATTTGTATTTTTATTAGGAACTCATTTTAATACCCAAATGATTTCTTTATACCAGTCTTGTGTATCACTTGCCCCAAATACTGCTTGAGGTCTTCTTTGTTGCTCTGTGAAACCTATTGATTCTTATTTGCAATGTGTATTACACTGAGGTACGGGGCCAGGGAAGGTCTGGGCCTCATTTTTAGGCACTGAATGTATGTGGAAGAGACAGCAGTGCCTTGCTGTTTAAAAACACATAATTTCCTCAAATTTCTGGTGTGTCATTTCATCAGAGAAGACAGATAGCTAGCTTAATCTAAGCTTACGTTTACATTTTCTCTGTGTGGTTGATGCATATAAATTTCATATCAGCTATGGCTTGCTTAACATTTCCCTCTGCAGCCTCAGAAGTATCTCTAATTTGATAATAAAATTTTGCTGTTAAAATGCTATTTCCAGTAGTGACTTAATTTTAAGGCTGAGTAATAGGAGTTTTTTTCTAGTTCTAACTTTGGATAGCTCTTGAAGAATGGCATCATTATGGAAGTGTTGCTTTCTAGATACAGAATAAGAGGTTAATGTCACTGTGCGGAATAGAAATGACTTTTACTTGAATGTATGCTGGACTGAGTACAAACTGGAAGATAATGGTATGATCTGGAATTGCGAAGGAGCTCTTTTCTGAGGATTTTATATAGGAGATACACAGGAAATGGAAACAGAAGGTAGCAGGTGATTTTTTCAATCCTGGAAATGATACAAAAAGGCAGAGGGGAAGGCCATTCAGAAGAAAATGCCTGTCACCAGCTGAGAGAACCAGATGGACATAATCTGTGGTACTATTTAAAATATGACCGGTAAAAGTTTGGGAGCGTCTTTGGACTTTATTAGGCACTTACATGTAAAATGCATATGTTGCTCCTATATCATATATGTATTTAATCTTACAGGCTCATGAAGAGCTGTACAAATCTATAAATAGAAGACCCATCCTAGGATAAAGAGAGATTACTAATAGAGCTCCATTTGGCACTTCTGTCTGCCCCAGGAATGTCCCCAGCTGCCCAGTAACCATCCAAGCATTCTTAATTTTCATTTATTTCCGCTTCTTAGTATCTGAAGTAAAAGCCTCCTATTGTTAGATAGGTGGGCATTCACTTTGAGAAATGTTTTCTGCTGCCATTGCAGTTGGCATAGTCTTGATGCGGAGCACATCAAAGTTCCATCACTGACAGTTTTAAAATATTTTCTCTTCAAACATGATTCATGAGACTAAGCAATGTTATTGAACAAGATGCTGTGAGAGAAGGAAAGATATAAAAAAGGCAATAGATGAAACATAAAAACTAGGAAGGGTGGGAGCCAGTCATCCACTAGGTACTTACTGATTTATGAGTGTTTTATAGAAACTTGGCCAAGATTAAACTCTGACAACATATTAGAACTCCAAGACACCTACAGATTTTGTTTGCACATGGGTGTACAGCTCTGAAAAATATTACTGTAAATATAACTCTGCCTAGAACAGAACTTTCACAATTCCATCAGTCATAACTCTGGCTGGATCCGAGATTTGTATGTTGGTGTTAGGGAATACATCCATCTTCTTTAAAGACATTTTTACTTTATGCAGTCCAAAATGTCACTTTAATTTAGCCATTCAGATTCTTGCTTATGACAAAATGGTGATGAAGTTTATTGTCCTGCAGTTCAGCTAAGTCTTCTTTGAGATCAAAGTGGAGTGTTAACTTTTTTCTACATGTTCCTTTCATTCCCCATTTTTATCAGGCAAATAAGTTTTACTGGCAGCAGGAATCCCTGTTAAAGTAACTGTCATATTTTGTCATCTATACAATTAATTGTTTAGCAATTTATTTGGTGCCAGATGGAGGAAAAAAGACAAACTGGGCACAGAAAGGCAGACCACCTTAGACTTTCTGAAATTCCTTCTTGATCAGACAACAACTTTCCTGCTGCCTCTTCCAAACCAATTATTTTGACATGCTTCACTGCAGAAGTTAGTGTCTAATGCAGCCAAGGAAAATACTGTTAAGCCAAATTCTGAGCTTGATTGCATTCCTTTCATGGACTTAAATAGATGTCCTGTAAACATTTATTCCATAACAAAATATGCAGTCAGATTATCATAATTAGGGTATTTAACCTGGACCAGGAGAGGACATGCATAATTTTGAAATTCGTTGTGGCTACGTGTGTAACTAATTACAACCTCAGCTTCCACTACTTCTGAGAAAAATGTCTGCAGTTATCAAGGAAGGAATGAAAGATAAGTACAGCTTTGAAATGGAAGTGAAGCACCCTGCAGAACAATTCTGTTATGCCCAAGCTATATGTAAGTTGCACAACCTGATGTTCCATAAGAAGCTGTGATCCTGGTCAAGGATGAATGAATATCTTAAAATAAGAATTAGAACCACATTCATCTAGGTAAAGCCTACCTAAATAACCAAGCAGGCTAATGACAATTTTCACACATAATTTATGCACCTAACCTTTGTTACCTAAGAATATTTATTAGATATGAAAATGTAAGGCATTTTTTCAAATCTACCCTAAGCTCCTAAACCACAGATCACGCTGCCAAACTGATAGAAATCTTTACGATTCACTGTTACTTTCCTTCCAAGTGTAAATAACTACCTGAAAGAAAGAGGAATGGATGGAGGAGTGAGTTGGAGAGGCATATGTAGACAGCATGCTTCAAGGCCCTACCTGAAACACTCTAAACCCTCTGTGCTCTGGAAGAATAATCCCGCCTTGGTTTGGTGCTGCTTACACCAGTAAATGGCGAACATCAAATCTAGATGAGATAAACCAGGAGAGAAGCAGAGTACCCAAAAAGGAATTGGCAGAAACATTGCTCCCCAGGTTAACAGGTAAAAGTACTTAGCATTAGAGATCTTTCAGTTTGCATTGGGAATGCTAAGTAAGATGTATCCCATCTTGATAAATTATTCAATTTTGTTTTGTACTACATTCCAGAGGATACAATGAAAAATCTCTAGATAGCAAAGTGGGCAACCACCAGTTGTGAATGAATACTTTGTCTGACCAAAAGGCACCTGCAAAACAACCTGTAGAGGTGCCTGTGATACGGATACTGCTGGTCATGGTTTAACCCCAGCATTCCTGTGGCAAATTGAAAGCTCTCTAACCCTCACCTGTTGATCACCGGGGTGAGCAGCTCAGAAGGTGAAAGGCTGTCCACAGTAGCATGTCAGCTGGATAGGAAATACTGATCAGGCTTCTCTTCCTGCCTTAACACCTTCTTTCAAGTGGTGGTTACTGGTCATAGTCTGTGCGCAGTGAAATTCCCCCTACACACACACACAGACATGGGTTGGGTAACTCCTCAAGGAATTCAAAACCTGTCATCAGAGACAACAGATCAGCTTGTCGGCAAGGGAGCGTTTCTGTGGGCACCTGAAAGGCTGGTAGATGAATGCTGACAAAGCACTTGGCATTACTGCTGGCAAGGGGTCCAAATGTCATCCTTGCTATGACAACTAAAGAAGTTTTTCTGTGAATGTCAGAAAGTTTCTGGCTTTCCTATTGTGGAAGTAGTCCTACTTTTTTAACAGTAATTTTTGGGAATATGCTGCTGAGTGGAATGGTCAAGTAAACATGCCTCACCATTTTAGAGAACTTTAGAGGGACTGGGAGGTTGAATACATAGTATTCCTTCTGGAAAAAAAAACAAAACCCAGTAGCTTATCCAAAGATAATTGAGGCTACTTGAACTATACACACTGCTGAATAAGGAATCATGAGATCACAGACTCCTGCCTTTACATGGAGTGGAAATTTGCCAAGAAAGTATTTTCTTGTAGTGGTTGGGAATTTTTGAGTCAAGTTTCAGCCCAAAATTTAGGCATAAAAATAGAAGACATCGTGTGATGAAGGTGAGTGGCGTTGTTTGGATCTTCAAACACAGGTCAGTTTAAATGAAGAGCCATGCACCATAGGCAAATTAATGTTAATTAGCTGAGGTCATTCATTTCTTAAAGCTCTTTCTAAATAACCTGCTTCTAAATCAGCTTATGGCTTCTCAAATGTATGGGATGTTCTTGTTAAACCTTTATTTCAGTGCACCCTTCTTGATGTTGCATTTTCTTAGCTTAGCAGTATTTTCAGTTGTACCCTTCAGCATTTGTCGGCTCATAAACAATATTGATGTTTAATGAAGACTTTCTGTAGGTTTTCAGAACACAGTATCTTTGTCTTTTTTTGCAATGTTTTATAAAAGGTTTTTACTTTAGATTTGCCCTAGGAAATGCAGGCTGGGAAGGGGAGCTGATGAAGCAGCACTCTGTGGGGAAAGAAGACTGTGTCTAGCATACCCAGCTAATCTGCCTTCTTTCTGGCCAGAAATTAAACAAGCTTCTGAGCCCTAGATTAATGCAGGAGCCCCTCTGTCAGGCTTTACTTGGCCTCTTGTTTCCTCAGAAGTTTGGCTCATAGAGGAGAGAAGTCAAGTAAATAAACGGTTACAGTCACCGAATCTACCCATGTTGCATTAGTAGTTGAAGAAAAATCACTGTATCTTTCTCAAAATGGTCTTACTTATTTGTTTTCGTGGGTTTTGCTGGGTTTTTAAAATTATTTTTATTTTTTGAGTCTGAAATAGTCTTTCACTACAGACAGTACCAGTATGTTAAAACATTTAATTTCTAGTATTTCATTTTGTCTGTAAACAGGGAGCCATTCTAAAATCACATAAAAATTCATGAGTTATGGAAAATATTCTAGTATATGAAAAAAGACAAAAAAACCTCCCAGATTTTGAAAACTTCTCAGCTTAATACTGTTACATGCCCTGAAGCCACTGTGAGATGTGTGGGAAGGTACTCAGCTACCTTGATGCACTAAATTATAAAGCTGATGGATGTAAAATTCATGTAGAGGGATGCTTTTACCTTGAGAAAACCATGTATGTCTCTGGCTTCTACTTTCTCAAATTAAATCTTGGTGGTTTTTATTATAGTCTGCAAGCTTTAAGTCAGAAATTTTTGCAGATTGCTGTACCCACCACTTTAATGGGTTAAAACACCCAAACCCAGCATTGGCACCATTGTACTATAAGTAAAGTTCAATCCTTGTCCTCAGTAATAGCCACATCCCTCCTCAGTCAAGATAAAGAAGCAGTAAAACAAGATGCTGCCTTTTTAAAAATTCAGATTGTGTTGCTTTAATTATTATTTTGTCAGTCTTCACAATCTTCAGCATAACAAGTTTTCCCTTTTAGATATGAGATTATAGCAATGTGTGGTTCCTGTGGCTTCACAAGGGAAGTGGCATCTCTTGTGTTCAGTTGAAAAGCTAGGGAAACAAAGCTCGATCTACCACATTTTAACAGGTAAAACAAACTTCCTCATTCTCTACATCTTCCCTTGCTTCCTGAAACATCCAGCAGGTAGTGTACCTGTTATGCATGTCAAGATTGTATTTTACCTGCCACATCTTTACATTTCCAAGCAGCCTGCTGGGATACCAGGCAGGGTGTCATGTTATGCACTAAACGTGATCCAGCATATTACAGAAGAAATTTGCATTGCACTTTCTCAGAGGAACTTTGCTTCTCTTCCCTTTTGTTTACTTGGATCTTGAAAGGAATTTTTCACTCTCTGAAGTCTGAAGCCTATGCTTTTGTTTATTTTCTCATAGAGCATGGATGAATGCTGCAGGTACAAAACAGTTATTCTTGTGGATAGGAACGTGTTTAATGAGTAACTGATGCTATGTGGTGGATGGTTAATGCTGGGCCATCCAGTTGAAACAGATTCACATTGGGCAGTATGGCCTCTTAAAACGTTGGACACAAAAGTAATGGCATGATGCTAAATGTAGTTCCTGCAAATTTTATTCTAATTCAACATCTCTGTCAGTGTGGATATGTACTACATTTCATCTTCTTTCATACAGATGCCTTCCTGTGTGTACTATTCTAACATCTGTAGGCAAAGCATGGAGTTGAATACTACACACTTCTGGTTTAGAGACAGGACAGTGATTTGCTGTGTCAAACTGGCAGCTAGTGTTTTAGTTATCAGAGGAAGAATTACTCCCCTGGTATTCTGGTGGTCAGAAACAAAAAGAACTTTATGAACAAATACACATGTAAATAACAGTTAAATGTAAGCCTGTGCCAATGTAGCAAGTACGCTAATTTATAAACACATAGGAGAAGAAGAGTCACTTATGCATTGGTCAAATCTGTGCTGGAACCTCAGGACTTTAAGTCAAGGCAAATTTAAGTTGCTTAATATCAGAAGTGGCCGTAAGCCACTAACTGCCAAACTAAATCTCACAGTATTGTCTCCACTGCCCTTTTAGTCAGGCCTTATTGTTGCTGAACCGAACAAAAGCCCTTCAGAGTTATAAAGCGTTGTGGACTTAATTATATGCAATGAAATGCATTAAGCAAAGGGAACTTGAAAAAAAGAAAATCTTACTGTAATGGCCAATAGCAAAAGACATAAACTCCTCAGTTTATTGCTAATGCTTGTAGGGAGAGACAAGACAAATGGTGTTTGTATGAGGAGGTCAAAAAACTGCACAGAATGTAGAATTCAAGAAACCAATTGCTGTGAAAATGTGAAAGGCAATACTGATAACTGAGGTCTGTCTACTTGAAACACAAACAACCTGCCTTATAAAACTGCCTTAAGATGGAGTAAAATTTGAAAAAGTAGTAAGGAAGAGACAGGTGAACCTCTGAAGAAACTTGGCAGTTCTGATCCTGCAAGCACTTAAAAGCTGAGTGTAACTTTACTGCAGGGAGTTGTCCTGCGGAAGTCAACAGAACCGTTCACATGGGGCTGCCAGAATGCTAAGGATCAGTGCCTTATCCATGTTCTCAGTTTTCATTTGCATTAAGTTTATTAAACTCTTTAATACCAAAGAACTTACTCATTTGATTGTTAAAAACTGGTATCATAACAAAGCAATCAACATTTATTATTATGTGACTCACTTCTGTGCTTCCATTTAATCTCTGCAAGGTACATAGTGCACTGTCTTGGCACAGTATGTGATGTTAACTGAGAATAGGCTGAATAGATCTAAGAGATGAAAACTGAGAGAAGTGAGATTACTAATAGTCATGCCATACAAGATTTAGAGAGCTGTATTGTCTTCTAGCATTGCCAACACATCCTGTTAAAAAGCCACATCCATATTTTTACTATTATCTATATAGTTGGTGTACATAGATGAGTCATACTTCTAACAGGTTAAGCTACAAACTCCAAAATACTTCCTTTCTTCATTTTTTAAAAACAGTTGAACATTTTTCAATCAGGTAATGTGGAGTCAAGTCAGAGAATGGAATGACCTTCCTTCCAACCAGGGACAGGAGCATTCACACTCACTCTCAAAGAATCCCCCAGAGCTTTGCTGAGGACAGTCCGCTAAGCATTGTCTGCGTGCTTCCATTTCCCAGCTGAAAATCATTTACATTTGGCTTATTTCCATCACCTGGGGCTATTTAGCTTGGCAAGAAGGGATAGCGATCTGTCTTCTTCCTTGAAGAACCTTTATATTGTGCATGAACAGCAGCCTTGTAAAGGCATTAAGTAAAAGGAAAATTTCTGGTGTTAATTGAGGTGGTATCATCCCAATGTGCCCTGGCAAACCCGAGGTTGAGGTAAGCCAGACAGCTCAAGTGCCAATAGCCCTTCTGCTCTTGCGATACGGATTTCAGCACAGGGTGTCCTGAACTGGAAGTACTTGACTGGCTGTCCTGCAAAATCTCTGTGCTGCTGTGGCGTCGTGGCTCCTGGTACCCAAGAGAGGTAGATTAAAGCTATTTTGGGTGTTCTCACATGTATTGTAATCTCCCTTCCTAACTACAGATGAAACACAGCCTGAGAGGCCACTTCAGAGTGTCCCTGCAGCTTACCAGCTCAGCTCTGTTTCATATAAATGAAAGCTCTTCAAGGTGTCGGTGGCATATTTTGCAGATGCCATGAGTGTTTGTTTAGGCAGGTTTCGTTGTCTCATTAAAAACAAAAACCAGAAAGGAAATTAAAAGAAGTAAAGCCTGGTAGTAAATGGAAAGCAATGAGATGTATTCTTCAGGAAAATGGTAGCTGCAGAAAGAGAATTTTCTTCAGGTTTGGTTAGGTGCAAGGACTTTCATTTCCAATTTCCTACAGTCCACGGTCTTGTCTTTTAGTGAGTCTTGCTCAGCTCTCCCATCTAACACTAAAAGTTACAGAAACCATCCTCAAAGACAGTGGGATGTTTGCTCTGTGGTGGAGGTTATCTTAGGCTGTTCCTTTCTTTGTTCCTATGTTATGCCTTCTGACAATGCTTCAAATGAAATAGTGAATTTCTGCCTAATAACTTAGCACAGTGGGTTTTATTCCTGTTCTTTGCTGTTTTTTTCTTGTCCATAATTGTCTTCTGTTTTCTAAGGAAACCTCTGATTTTCCCTTTGGAGCTGTTACACATTTATTGTGGGGAAAGGGAAGGAAAGTGACTCATTTAGGAAACAATAATATATTTTCTCAATTAACTTGTTCACAATGGGAGAGGGACTGACATCTCCTGTCTAGAGATAACTACTTGGATTCATATGGGCACTCATCAGCTGAGTTCTGCAGTGGGCCTTCAAAGCATGTCTCTCCTCCTTTCAGTAGGTCCTACGTGTAAAAACGGGAGTTTTGCTGCCACTCCCATTGTGAGTCTCAGTGCTTAGAAAGCCTATGAAGGTTTGTTGGAAGCATCCGTACAAAAACCCACTTGCCAAAATTTAACAGTGATACTTAAATGCTCTTTTCTCTGTAAAGGAAACTTACTGTATTTTCTAGTGATCCTTAGAGTCTGTCCATTCCTTTTCCTGTAAGAGTATATTACAGCCACTGGTAACTAATAGCTTATGTCCTGTCCATGGTTTCTAGCTTTTCTGGCTATGGAAAGGAATGGGGTTTTAAAAATATTTTCTTCTATTACAAAGATCCTGAAGAGGAGAGGATATTCATTCCCAGTGCTTTAGCATATTTCTAGTGCTAGTGAATACTTCTTTCTCTGGAATGTTGTTCTTAAATGAGAAGTAGAAAATATAACTTGTTGATTTTGGGGCTGGGAAGGTGTCACGCATACCTCATGTCCTGGAAAAAGAAGAGGCCCCGGTTAATGCTGCCAGCCACCATATTAACACCTTCTCAGTTGTGTAGGCCTCCCTATGTATTTTTGTCTGCCTTGTAAATTAGGAGTTCCTTGGGGGAGGAAAGCTGTGTGCATCCATCTGTTTATACAAGCGTTCTCGTTAGTATTTTAACACTCAGCCACTCAAATGCTGCCTGATCCCTATCTCTCCCCCTTTGGAGTGTAGCAGAGGGGGCTTGGATGGGAACACGTGCTGTTCCCGAGGTGGTGCAGCAGCTGCGCTTCCTGCACTGCCTCCCAGAGCTCCTGCTAAGTAGTATTTACTCTGAACTCAGCGCAGACTTATTTGTTAGGGCACAGCTGTCACTGTTGTACTATATATTCACCCAGTATACAGATTTGCTCACAACAGAGCGTGGTAAGAATTCTCTGCAGTGTATTGAAAGCAACATGTGATACTTCCAGCCTGCCTACTTGCTTTGAGCTGGGGATATTGGAAGTCAGATGTCTGCCTCGTAGGAAATTTAGGAGGGCTGGAAAATTCACATTTCTGAAGCAGCAAGTGTTCTGCTTTTCTGAGAGAAGTGAAAGATGCTTGGCTTTTCAGGATGAAGTCTGTGCTTGAGTTTGAGGTGCTAAAGAAATACTATTAAAATTAGATCTGTCAGTGGTACCCTGGCTTGGATTTTGTAAATCAAGTGACAGAAATAGCTGTATCTTGAATCTCTGGTGACCATCTCACTGTACCCTTAAATAAAGGCATTTGCAATACCCAGCATCTGAAATCAGTGTTGTAATGCAGAGTAAGCAAGTTAAGACTGTTACAAAGGTCTTCTGAAATAATTCTGTCTAGATCTTTCCTAGAGATTTTTTAAGAAAAAAACATTGGTGGTCAAATTGAAAAATACATATTTGGCCTAGATAGTACTATATTTCTCACTGTTGTTACTTCTGTTAATAGAAGAGAGGCTGAGATGTCTACTGTGTAGACAGATCTGGATTTTCAGTCTGATTCCAAGGGTTAATTAACATTCACCCTTTATATAAAAAATAGTGTTTTAAAAACCTCTTTAAATAGAAAGTAAACCCTAAAGATTTCACAAAGATACAGGGAGATCTTTTCTATTTGTGCTTATATTTAGTAAATTTTTAGTAGAGCAGAGATGAGTTTTCAAAGGAAAATACCAACAGATAAACACTTTACATTCCATTCCTTTCTGCTGGATCTTTAAAAATGGGAACAAGATTGTCTTGAATGTGCCTTGGCACTTCAAATCTGGCTGCTCTGTGTCTCCATCTGTACACTGGTACTTTGTCCCCATCAATTACTGATTGTTCTCAATGTCTGTGGTAAATGCACGCTGTGGATTCACTTGAAAGTCTCGCAGAGAAGCCTTTTAGCTTCTAACTAAAATAGGTGTAAATTTATATTTCGATTTTTATATTTTACACATTATATATCCAGACTTCAATAGTGCTTTCTATATAAAGCTCTGCAGAACCAAATAAACAACATACCATGCTCTTAGCCAATGAGAAGACTGGGGGAATAAGTAATTCTTTCCTCATTATGGTTGTGAATTACAGATCCAGTTGTGAGTCTTACTGTCTATGAAGCTAGGATCAGCGGAATTTTAGAGGTAAAGTGACATCAGTGGAGTGCTGGCACCTGAAATGGGAACTAGAAAGGTAGAGCTGTGTGAAGGAATCCAGCCCAGAATTTGTTACCATTATACTTAGCTGAAGAGATGACTACGAATCCCTTTCTGTACCTTTCTAAATGAAGGAACACTGGCTGGTAAGCCGTCATTGAGACCATTCCCTTATGTCCTGTAGCTCTTTGCCTCAGAATGGGTATTGCCATGGCTGTAGTTAGAAATTCATATAAATTAAAATTCAAAGTTACCCAGGACTTTTTGTTTGGTGGATACTTCTGAGGAATATCTTTTTAATTTGGTAATGTTTTCTAAAAGTGTTAGGCAGAAAATACCCCACTAGAGTAAGTGAAGTCAGGTTACCGCTTATAACCACCCCTCCCTCTAAATTTGATTCTAAGACAGCTGTAGTTACCTGCTGTATCTTTATTTTAAGATATAACATTTAAATTTGGAGCTGCAAAAAGCAGAAATTGAAGAAACTGAGAGGGAAGTCACTAAATTACAGCTATGTTAGACTAGCTCTGGATCTAGACTTCTTTGTACTTACTGTGGAAGCTCTGCTTCTCTGAGCTTGTTTTGTTTGAAGCGTCACTGGGGAGTGGAAGGAGAGATGTATGTGTTAAGTAAGAATTCCCAAATTAGGGCAGACATTTGGCTTTCAGTGACTGGGTTGATGTTTAAAAACTATTCTTTGTTCTTGATGAGCAAAAAGAGGTGTTCCCAGCATTTGGAACCAGCTGTCTGGAGAATGGAACTATCAGCATCATACAGTTAACATTTTGTGGCAAGAACTTGCATGTTTCATGAGGAGGTAGAAAGTGTTGTTTTAGAAAAGTGATGTGTGAAGATTACTTATTAAAGTCTTTATCAAGAAGACTCAAGCCTTGGTGGCTGACAGGCAAACCACTTATGTTAGTAGAGAAAAAGGATAAATTGAGAAAGACTGGAGTCATCAAGTGTCCTACTTGATGAGTTCAAGTCTTACTGGCTGATGTATCTGAATTTGGCTTTTGTTCATGTTTTGCCTTTTCCTGACCTATTATTTTATTGCAGATTCTGTTTCTTGACATATTTGGGGGGCTGAGCAGGGAAGGGCCTTTCAGTAACTATACAAGTACGTGTGGGTATGCAGATAATTCATATGGTTCATAGGCTTACTTGTGTACTTCATTGTGTACTTCACACAATGCAAGTCTATGAAATGCATAGGAGCTAGTATTTGTATAATAGGTTAGGAAAGCTATGCTCATGATATGAATCTCTTGTTTCTACTGATCTCTTTCTATGAGGATGCATTACACTGTAGAATAAAACTCCATCATTGAAACTACCATGAAGTATTTCCCCCACCGCATAATTCCTAAACACCAGAAAAATGTCAGGGAATGGCACTGCCATAATCAGTCAACTCTGCTCTGCATGAGAACATTGTATCTGTGGCTGTCCTTCACTCAAGACGCAGAACTCTTACTGACTCCATCTCTAATGAAGAGGTATAGAAAGCTGTCTCTTCCAGTCAGATCAGTTCTGGGATGGTATTTACAGTACCTAATTCCAGAGTAATCTCTAAGTGGAGTGTCTGATTTTTCAGGGTGCTGTGTTCTAGCACCCTGAGCTTGTGTTCTACTAAATTGAGAGCTCCCATTGTCAGACCACACTGTCAGTTAAACTGCCAGCCTCAATACTGAGCATCTTTAATAGGCTGTTAAGAAAGTGGTTTTTATTTTCTTTTTTCTTCTTTGTTTTTGCCAGTGGAAGCGTACTCTAGTGAAGTGTATGAGCAGTCTAGGGAATTTTTTCAGAAGAACTTTTTTGGTTTGAGTATGCTGAGGTCAGGATACTGTCCATTTGGAGAAGATGTAGTTCACAAGGCATCTGGAGCCAACAAAATATGATGCCACAGTGAATGACCAGAATTTCTGAACTGGTGTCTCAGTAGTTGGGTTTGTAGTCGAAGCATTGTGGCTTCTTATTTCTAAAAGTGTTGGTCTGTCTTTGGAGTGTCAAGTCTAACAGGTTGATGAGGTCATCTCGGGTATGTAGCAATCTGTCTTGGTAATGGAGCTATGGTTGGATTGGGTAAGGTTAAGCGGAATGCTTTCCTGTAAAGCTTGCTATAAAAGATGCAAAGCATGTCCAGGGCCTCTCACACAGTCATTTTCTGTCCATGCAATATAATGAATTAATTTGGAAAAAATGCCTTTTAGAAGGAAAAGTACAATAAAATCATGCAGTAGATAGTGACTCTTTAGTTTTCCGCTCTAAGTAATGTCTTTATATACCACTCCAATATAAATAATGATAATTATCCCCTTGAGGAGTCGATAACATTTAGTAAGGGAACCACTATTTTTGGGTTTAACCTCTCAAAATGAAAGTAATGACAAGTAGATGTTGTCCTGGAGCTTTGCAGAAATGCGACAACTTTGAGTTTGTTTAATTTCCATAAATTTTGTTGGTCCATCCATACAATAATAGATATAGCTAGTGTTCTAGTGTTGTATCTATTACTGTATTTATTGCTGTATCTATTCCTTGTTATAATTGTGGACAAGTTCTCTATACAGGCTTTGTGTACAGAATGACTTATCCTGATATCACTTTATTTTTTTTCCCCATGCAGATCACCCCTGGCAGCAAGGCAGCACAGTCACAGATGAACCAGGGGGACCTTGTGGTAGCCATTGATGGAGTCAACACTGACAGCATGACCCACTTAGAGGCCCAGAACAAGATCAAGTCAGCCAGCCACAACTTGAGCCTCACTCTTCAGAAGTATGTTGATAAAAGTCTTTGCATTTCTAAAGGCATCCTGTGAAACTCCTAAGGGATAAAAGTGTTTTATCTCTTGTCAGATTTATTTGAAGTGTTTATGGCACAGATATGAGATAGAAAGACAAAACCTGCTCTGATTCTCGTAGGAATCAGTATGGATGATATGTTGAGTGTATCTATATTGAATTTAGCCTATTGAATACAGGTGTAATCCCATAGCCGTGCAAGCTTCTGTTAAAAAATATATCCAACAGTGATGTTTCTTTTGCTTATTCCTATGTGTACAACGCACAGTTCTGTTTGGTTAATTTATGAACGACTATTCTAGAAATGACCATCATAACAAGTGCTATGAGGAACCTGTCATTCACAGGGTGAACAATCACAGCGGGCTGAGAATTTGCATTAATGGTCTGGCACCTGTGAGTTTCAAAGTGGCCTTTCTGCATCTGGCAGAATAAGAAAGGTGTAGCCTGGGTGCAGGAAAGGAAGTCAGTAGAATGTGGAGAGCGCAGACGCGCTCATAGAGGTGTAATAAGCAGAATCTCTTCAGATAACAGGTCTATTTTCCTGGTTAATATTGCTTCCAAGGAAACTTGTTCTCAAGTCAGAGAACCTTGCACAGAGATTTTCTGTATAGTTGCATTAATATTTAAAGCTCCATAATTATATAAAGCAAAGTAACTGCTATTTTTATTATGTTGTGGAGAAGATAATTTTTACGTAGGCTAGACAAAGACTGGTACAGTAAGCAGGTTGTAACATGGAAGTACAATTTCTGAGAATATGCCAGAAAATATCATACATAGATGTGCAGTAGAGCTAAGCAGTATCAGGAACAGACTAACATCTCAGGGAAAAAGATGTTTAGCTGAGGTTTTCAAGACAGAGCAGGGTATTCTAAAGCAAAACGTAATGCTGAATTTCGCACATGACTTTGTAACTCTCAAGTTTGTCTTTAAGTGGGTATTACAGGTAGTGTATAAAGTAAGTGCACAAAGTAGAAGGATGCTAACAAAACAGCAACATATTTATTAGCTTCTGTGAGAACACTGAGTAGACATGTATTTCCTGGAAGAGAGTTTAAATTAAAGCTCTTCAGACTTTCAGACATTCTAGATTTTCTCAAAGAAAGATCTTTGAGATTTTTCTCAAAGAGCGTGATCTGGCTGTTTCAATGAATGCAAGGGAGACAGGGAGATGCATGGAATAATTTCTGCCACGTGTATGTGTGTGCCTCTAGCGTGCTTAGGCAAGATTTTCAGCCAAAATTAAACACAGACCAGGAGCCTAATCCTAAATGTTACTGACTTTATATCAGAAGCCAAAAGAAAAGTTTCAGAAGTTGTCAAGAGAAGATGAGGCACTATCTAGATGCATGTAATTGGATTCTTCTCTTGTGGCCCACTCCAGCTTCTTTTTGCTGATGAATGCTAGTGACAATATGAATGTATATATGGTATCTTTTGAAAAAAGATTTATATTGTTCTGGATTATTTTGTATTTGGAAGTTAAGGAAAATGCTTTATCATTATTTAATTTAGAACTTCTGTCTGCTTTTCTAAAGTGGTCCAGTGGCTGCCTCTGTGGCTTTGCATTTAGAAGTACAAACCATCACCTTTTCTTTCACACAGAGGAAGAGTTGCCAGTTCTGTGTCTAACAAAACTAGATTATTTTATGTAGTAATCTCAGATGCAAGCCACTTAAAACAGTAATTTTGATTGAGTGTTGGCAGGGATATTTCATGTGAGTAGGTGTGCTTTTGTACTTGCTGGCCTCTGAACTACACCACCAGCAACTCTAGTGGCCACATCATTTAAAAAAAAAAAAAGTTTTACAGTATCCAGGACAGCTTATTTACTGTTTGATGATTGAAGTAATTGTTAGTTTTTCTTAAAAGTATTTCCAGGCTGCTAAAGCTTTACTTACTGTGGTACACATTATTCTTTGCCCACATAATTCTAGTGGAAGTATCATTATTTATTACTTTCTTGATATATCTATTGTTTCTTTTATTTTTTAAGGCTTGCCTCGTCTCTTATTCTAAAACAATAGTATGTGATTGAGCTAATCAGCTTATGTGGATAATGAGCAGCCAAAGGAAGCAGTAAAGGATTGTCCCACAGACTTCCGTAGATAATAGATGTAGATGAGTTAAGATCCATTTTGAAAAGAAGAAAAACAGTTAGAAGTGCTATGAAATACTGTTAAGCAAGTGAGAACTTTCTGAGATGCTGCTTTAGTTCTTATACAATTCACAGAATCTCCTCCTCAGTATGACAGTAGCTTTTTGATGGGAGCTATTAGTTCGCAGTGGTGACCCATTCAGTGTGACTAGAGTTTTATGGGAAAAACAAATGGCAAAGATTGAAAAGGTTGTTGTTTTTTTTTTTTAATAGGGTGTTGTTTCTTAGAGGCTATTTAAAAAGTTGTACTCAGAGGCATTAAGCTGGCTTTCACTTTGCACTATTCAGCATTTATACAAGCTAGACCCTGTTAGGGTGTGATCTCAGCCACCTGACATATGCACAGAACCCTGTTAAAGATCCAGTATCCCGATGTCCTGAACAAAAGGCATCTCCACAATATTTGGGAAGTTACATTCATCTCTCCTTGAAAAATCATTTTTCCTAGGCGCAAACTTATTATTTTACCTAAGTATAAAAAGATTGTGGCAGTTTAGTCACCTGCCCAAAATTTACAATGAAACATACTTTTTTTTTCAACAAAAATTATTTTACAAAGATTGTATTGGTGAGAAGAAGAATAGTTAACATGAAAAATATGGGAGCAGTCACTAGTGATAGTAATTTTCAGCCAAATAAGAACAAAACAAGAGAAAGGCAAAATCTCCTGGGATTTGGTTACTAGGTAAATGACTATGTTAAGAGATGTTTTTTACTTTTTTAGACATCACTTACAGCAATGAAACTGGAGTGAAGTGTTCTACTATGGAAAAACAAAGTTAGTTTTCATAAAGATCTTAGAGATGGGTACACTCAGTTTTCTAATTTGCATGAAAGTTTGGAAACTTTGGCAATCCTTTCAAATGGAAAAGGCATATATGTGCATTAGGAAATTGACTGTTGTGATGGGAATTTAAGGCCTAAATTTTTATGATCTTGGACATTTATGTGAAGTAGTCACTTGGCTCTACAGAATATGTTTCAAGGTCATGGAATGTCTTGCCAGGCCATCTGTGGCTTGGTTTGCTGTTGCAGCACTGGAAGTAGAAGCGAACTTGCTTGTTTAATCTCTAAGGCCATGGAAGCAGCAGTGGAACATGAAATCTAGACATAAATGCTCTGAGACAGAAAGCTTTTTATTTTTCTAATGGCTCTTGGCTCTCAAGAGCGATGGCCTTTCCTTTTATTGATCCTGGCCACGAAGGTTTCATGAGCGTTGTTTATAACCTGACAGTTCAGACAGCGTTTGCTGCTACTCACTTTTATTATCACACTTACTTTCCCTGTGAGGTTTCTGTTTCAGGGTGGGGATCTGGTTATTTTTTATTTGGCTGACAAGAAAAGCTGTACATGTTGTCAGCACTTGTGCAGGACATCAAATTGCAAGACATCAAACATAGAAGAAGGGAAGCTTTAAGAATGCCCATTTGTACTTGCCTGCCTAAACAATGAGAGTCTGCACTTCTCTGGCTACACAAACCTAGTTTTTCTTCAAGTACCATCGATCTGCACCGTTCAAGGTGCACTAACGTAGCTCTTCAGTAAGTGCTCAGTGCACAGTGCTGGCCCAAGTGGAATTCTCCATGTTTCAGTTGTGTAGATATCCCACTATGGGTTCAGGAATTTGTGGATATCAAGTCTTTTTTTTCTGACAGCTTCCTCCTTCCATAAGCGCTCTGTTAAATTTGTTGTTATTACCTCATCCATGCTATGTTTTCTCATGAAACCACAAAATGAGGATGGAGGTCCTGCCAGCTATGCCAGGGGTTTGATCAGGCAGCCAGAACTTGTCTTATTACTGGCTTGAGTGAAACACTGCATTTTCTGACTGCTCACATTCAATGTCTGGCTCTAGTTCTCCAGAGCCTGGAGAGTGCCTCCCTGTGCTGCTTTTGGGAAGTTAAAGGATGCAGACAGGCAAATGGAAGGGAGTTGAAGTATTTAAACCACACTTGGAGAAAGAGACCTGTGATCCAGTGGTGTGGAAAGGTATGAGATGCTCCAGATCAGCTGTGCTTCCTTCAGTTTAGAACACAAAATACATCTAGGAAATTAATTCCCTTTTGCTGAAGAAAAGAGAGCAGCACGGAGGGGAGAAGGAAATAAATTTCTTTGGTGCTGTGCACTATTACCTAGTAGAAATCCATAAGGCATGATATTACTCAGGCAAAGAAGCCTGATAAGAAAGCCTTCAAGAAGCCTTAATGTTCTAAAACTTTAGATACTTATACAGACACATCTTGTTCCTCCATTGCTCTAGGTGTACTGAGGAGGATTGGTGCTGGTTCTGCTAGACAGTGCTGTGGAAAGCTGTGGTAATACTCTGTAATGACCTGCGTTGTGGTGGAAAAAGACATTGCTTTGCTTTTAATCTTTTTGTGACCTCCTGGAGTTTAGTCCTTTTTCAGTATCGGTTTCTAATCTGTTACCTGAGCTCCAGAGCTGCCCCCAGGCAGTTTGGTTTTGGGCCAGTCGAAGTTCACCTTTAACTGGCTGGCTGTCCCACAGATACTAGGCCATAAACTTACTTGTCCTACAAGTATTCAGTTCACAGGTGAAAAATGAAATCTATTTTTATTTCATACAAATGGGTTTCTTTTTTAAATGCAACACACGAGAGTGGAGTATTCCACATCAACACGTTTCACTGGAGCATCCACAACATTCATTTGATCTTAACTGAAGGAACCTGATCAGGCTCCTTGGAAAGGATTCACCAAATATATTGGCTTCGTTTTGGAAAGTGCTGTAACATGAGTGAGCCTCATTCTGCTGGCACAAACATTCCTGTGACACTCTGAGACTCCTGGCTTGGCATCACCCTGTGCTGCTGGGGAGGAGCAGGGAGGTACAGGCTTTCTGTGCCTGGCGTGTGTTGACACAACCTCCCCCTCCCAGGGCACGCCAGTGATGCTGCCATTCACTTCCGGGCAGTTCACAATTGACTGTCTTTTGCTGGAAAAGCATGAGCTAAATAATCCTTTTCTCTAGTGAACGGGAAAGTGTCAGAGGCAAAGCTATGAAAGACCTATGGTAAATATTTAATAGCTTTCCTTTTTTGTGCAGCACCAAAAGATGGCTGATCCTGCAGTATTTATTTCAGGCCTACTATAAATAAAGCATGTGGTGACAGCAAACTGCCAGCAAGGGAAATTCAGTGGTTATTGTAAACTTTCTTTTGTTTGAAGCTGTGAATAGTAACCAGTTCTGTGCATGTTTTAGGTCTGCTGATGGGCACATTTTAAATCAAAACCAGATTCAGGCTGCGTTTATGCTCAGAAGAATTAGAAGAGGGTATCTATCCCAGTTTAAGAGTAAATTAAAGCCAACCAAACGAAATTGATGAAACCACAGTCTGAGATAGTGGTATTCAGACTATTCTGTAGAAACATTTTCTAAAAGCATTGTAGGAGATGATTAGTGAAAACAAACAGAAAATTAGAACATGGATTTGGATTTTTTTCTTCCCTTTCAATGATTCTATTACATTCATCAGACTAAAGATGTTTTCATTCAGGGACTGCTTACATACTGGAGGTAGAATCTGAGCCCATATAAACGTAACCTTTTTCTTTTTTGAAAGTAACACTAATGCTAGTGATAATTTGTTACTGTTGGCGCTCAGCATTGTGAATATACCTCCTGAAATCGATTCTTGGAGTTCTAACATTGCAGACGAGTGTTAGAGAGTTCTTTTACTGCCGACTTTTTTGGTGTCAGAGTAAGTTTTTCCTGGTTGTTCCCACCTTTCTGACTGCACTCTTAAAGCTATGGAAACGGAATGCCTGGTACCAACCGACTGCTCCTTGGATGAGGCTGCAGCAGCACTTTTACACTTAGGAGTCCCACCTGGGACTCCATAGCTAACATAGCAGCACTTAAAAATTAGGGAACAAGGAACACATCAAGGCTCCAGTAAGGATCTCTGGATTACTGGATGCAGAGGTGAGATGGCTGTGACCTTGTCAGACTGGATTAAGGACATGAATGCCTGCCTCCTATCAGAACACAGTATTTAACAGCTCAGGCCTAAGTGTTGACAAAGATGTGCCATTTGCATTTGATAACATTTCACTAGAAACAATGGACTCTTATCACATTTTCAAGTACAAATATGTTCATAGTGCCATAGAAATACAGCCTGAAATTAGGTGACACTTTAAAAAAGTCAAATAAGTGTATAAAATGAAAAGATCTAAAAATGAACCTCTGTCCTTTAGTCTGTTCCCTTGAATTGTGCAGAAATTATGTTTAAATATGCCAGTATGATTCTCAGCAGGATTTAAAGGTTAAATCAAGAAAATACCGGCCAAATATCAGAAAGAAAGCAATTAAAAGCTGGTGCAATGTTAGATGTTCTGTGTGATGTTCACTGGAATAATTATGACCTAGAGCAGACCAAGCACTGAGATCTGTGACCGTGTGGACACATGTGTTGGAGCCTGCCACAGTTCACTCAGTGAGCACCTTCATCTGTAGGTAACTGCATGTACCTGTTGTCGGGAGAGGTTTTACAAAATCTACCTTTGGAAAGATTAGAAAAGTGGAGTAGTCAAACAGCTGCTTACACGCCTTACTGAATCGCAATGTGTATGAATTCAAAATTTTAAGGAGATTGGTGTACAAAAGAGAGGAACACTAACAGAGGATGTGACATGTGATACTAGTTAGTTTATTTTGCTTAGACATGTGGCCTCAGAACTTTTGACAGCCATCTACCTGTAATAGCCAAGGTTTCCTCCCCAAACCTCTGATGAAGCTGTGTGCTCAAAGCATTAAAAAAGACATATCCTACTAGTCAATTAAGGAAGCTACCATGTATTACTGTGAGCCGAGAGAGGTGGTCCTCCCTCACTCCTTGTGAAATGGGGGTAAATCCCATTGCGTGCCGGTCTGTCTTTGAGTGCAGGCGAGAGAGGACAGGAGGATTTGTTAATCGATGTCAGGCTAGCATTTGGACAGGGCTGTGAGTTACTGTCTTTGCGTAGTAGTAGCATTTAAGGCTGTTAAAATTAATGAGCAGCTTTTTCCATGGAAAATGAAATAAAATATGTCAGTCACTGCAGTAAATATAAATATATTCCTTACATGAGCAGTTTGAGTGGACTGCTATTTACACTCACTGCATAAAGTGTCTGTGTTAGTTTTAGCAAAGAGCCTGGAAACTGTGGATATATGCCAAGGCTTTAAAGGGCAATAAAGTTTTCATTACGACAAGATTCTACTGAGGGATTAGAACTGTTCTCAGAGTGCACATCACTTTTTATTTCCCCCAAATACCAGCTTAGAGATGAGATTAAAAGTCATTGTTTTATTTGTCGGAGAAATATTCTCTGGATGAGCTAAAGATAATCTCCATGTGAGTGCTTTCACATATTATATTGCACTCACCATGGAAAGGCTAAGACGGGTATCATGGGCACATCTCACCAGAGTCAATGGGCTGACACAACCTACTAAATACACATGACAGTTGTAATCTTTCAAACAGTTACTGGTTGCATTCTGCAATGAGGAAGTCGATACATTACCCAAAATGTTACGGTACAGAGGAAGGTCACAATGTATTAGGGCTCAGACCTTTTCATATTGATCAACATTGATTAGTTTAAGCATGGTCATGTCAACATGTAAATTACACACTTGAAGCTCATTGGAATGGATGATACATTATTTTTAAGAAGTGGAATGAGGAGTCCTTCAACCAGGTAAACTACTAAGGCTTTACTGGGTCAAGCTTGTAATGCGTGACTTGTGCACGTGAAGTGCATGGTTTCCTTTAGATCCTTTTTACTGTGGTATTTCTTGCCCACCAGCCACTATCAAAGCTGTCAGGGCTCATTCTTTTTTCACAAAATCTTAAACAGCAGTGGCCCCATTATTTCTTACACTGTGAGCAGACGTACACCAAGGTCCATTTTGCCTGGCTTCCAGGCATCCTCAGGGGCTGGCCGCCCTGTTGTGCCTGTGCTGTCTCCCTTGCTGGTGTCTGTTGCAGTACAGAGCACGGGGTACCAGCTGGCCCTGCAGTGTTTCTGCATTACTGTAATGACAACTCCAAACTGGACTTGAGTACCTAAAAGGAAACAAATTCTTTTGACACCTCCTGGCTAACTTGACTTAGCAGTCTTAAGACACAGAGTTATGTTTCCAGTCAAAGTCTCTCAAACAGGCATTAATGGAAAGCTCATTAAAGTGTTTAGCTTGGAAGCAGAAAAAGTGAAGACCTAAAAGAGGCAGACATAGTTAAGATCTAATTATCCATGTTCACTAATTTGTTTCTCTCTTATGTGGCACACTGTAAGGTACCATTCCAAGCAAGAGGAATTATAGGAAAATAATCTAAGTAAATATCCTTCATTAACAGCTTCAGGAAACTAAAGAAAGGAATTTGTAGTCAGGATGCTCAAAGTATCCTGAGTTAGGCTTTTGCTTTTAGAACGTGTTGAGTGGCAAGGGGAGAATAGACTTCATCGGCAAAGTATTAGAAATCTGTTTGGATCTGGACAACGCTTGAACCCCTCTGTATGAACAGAAGGTGGTTACAAAACTTTATATTACTCTTTTGTGAATCATCGTATCTTTGAGGTTTGGCTGTGATTCCCTGATTCTGGAGCTGGCTTTTCAGGGTGATGCTCTACAGCAGTCCCCAGTGCTGCTCTGAAATCTCTACCTGAGTGACTTTCACCCTTAAGGAAGCTGTGAAGAAGCCAAGAGTTGCAGGAGTGCAGTGGAGCCTGATGGTACTTGAATGGGGGTAGTCTAAGTCTCAGGTACACTATCTGCATGGCAGGTGAAAAATTAAACAGGAAATCACTATGGTTCACTTATGATATTTCCAGCTGAAGAACTTATATAAATATTTGATACTTGATTCCTCAAATTCGTTATTTATGGTGTTTACTGGGGAGAGTTGAGTCACATCTCAAGACCAGGGTATGGTAGGCTATATACAAGCACTGAATCTTTATTCAGTGCCTCTTCTGCTCTTTATTAATAATGTCTAATTCTTTGCTCCACACTATTAGATCCTTTCATAATCCAAATGTTTTTTCTGCTTTTCTTAAACTAACGAATTATTTTATTGTTTGAATGTTTACCTTAAATACATTTATTTTGAACATCTCTCAGTAATTATAAATAATTAATATAATAATAAAATCGTTAATAATAAATATGCTGAGATTTCACGTGAAACGTTCTATCTGAAGGTTATATACACCATTAAGCTTTGATCCTTCTCTGACAATTCTGATTGTATTTCAGCATCTTGCTTTTGAGCCTGTAACACCATTCTCTATAGCTAGGCAATCCAAATTCTGCATTCAGCCAATTTATTACTGAGCTGAGAATGGTGGCTTCCTCTTTATAATCAATACCTGCTTATATATTTCTGAGTTCTGTGGTTTTGCCTGCACTGTGCTGAAATTACCACTTCTATTCATCTTAATGTTTCTGCTGTTATTTTAAAGCAAGCTCTGAGAGGATCATCTGATGCTTTTATCTGATCAGTACTAGCCATAGAAAACGTGTAAATGTAAAGTAGAAGGTAGAAAGAACCCATATCCTCCCTCCTGTTTCAGTCTAGTTAAAATGTGTTTCACTTGTGAATCCTCTACTATTCAAGCTGAGTTGGTATGGATAGCTGGGAAGGCTGTGCAAAACTCCTGTAATGAAATCTGAAGTCAAATGTGAGTTTGGATTGGGTTAACATTAAAAATTCAGGTAAATAGCATTATGATTGCAATCTATGGACGAATCGTCTCAAGCAAAACTAGTAAAATATCACACTGGAGCTTAAAACAGAGCAACTTAACTGTGTGAGAGATTGGAATAATTATGTAGTGAGGTCAACAAGGTTTTGTAAGCTACAGTAGATCACTATATAACTGAGTGATTTATTTGGTAATTCAGCATTAAAGCAAGCTCATTTTCAAATTCTTATGATCTACTTAGTATTACTTGGAGACAAAACTGGATATAAATTAATGTATTTTTTCAACAGTGCTGATGGCAGCACTCCTCTACCTACAAATTCCATCCATGACAGCATAAACAAGTTGTGTAACTGGATGTAATTTCCTGGGGATGAACCCACACTTCTTTATGGGTTACCTGAGTTTTCGGTAGTGATGAGGAGAGGAAAGGTTTGGAAATGGTTTAAAAATAGTGCAGAAACAGGAAGGAGAGGACAGCAAGAAAAACAGCCTCCCTGAAAAAAGGTGTCCTTAATCTGTGGAGGTTGAGTGCAGAGCTTGCTGTGTGTGGAGGTTGAGTGCAGAGCTTGCTGTGTGTGTTGGGTGAGTGCCAGGCATGTGCTCAGCATCCTACTTCCTACTCTTCGGAGAACTGTCACACAGAGAGCAGGGCTGCAGGGCTACTGGCAGAGCCTCCCCATGTGCCCATAGGAGCTGCTGGGGTGGAGGAATTTTAAGGTTGCAGAGAATCAGCGTAAGAGGAGATGGAGGCATGGGTAGCCAGTAGCTCCATTCAGGAGGAAGAGGCTGGAGAGCGGAATGTGGGGCAGTTCAAGAAAGAAGGGGTTTTGCATAGTGGCAGGGAGAGGAAGAGTTAAAAAGATGCAACAGGCACTGTGGAGATGCCACAGAAGTAGAAGGGGTCAGAGAGAGACCAGAAGAGTAGAATTTGCTTTTCCTACATTTTTAAATACAGATTCCCTTTCAAAAAATCTCAGCTTTACACATACAGTTCACAAAAATCTACAAGGCTTCTTCCCTTTCCCTTTCGCTTTCCCTTTCTGTCCCATAATGTTTCTGGCTGCCTCTGTCTCAGATCCCCTCTAAGGGAAAATGAGTATTTCATACTTCTAAACAAAGTCTTTAAGTTTTTTGATAGCAGTTTTTGCCATTTGTGCATAAACTGTTTTTGTCCACATATTGCTGTGGGTATGAACATTAGGTCTGGAAAGCACAATTGCCTGTCTTGTAATCTGAGTGCAGCACAATGCAGGGAAATAATTAACAAATCAGTCATCCAGGCAAATGCTAATATTTGCATTCACCATTGATATATAGAGAGCAAAACTGCTGATGGGAATACTTTTCCATTTTATTGCAGGCACAGATGATATCCTGAGAGAGGGAAAGTGGGTCTCATCCTAGCTCCAAAGTGATCGCGGTTATATTTGAAGTACTGTGAAATATTCAGGGGTTTATCTTTGTGATGCTCATTGGAGTCACTAAGACTGTTTACTGATGTCCAAGGCATGGCTAGAGAATTAAGCCATGGTGTCACAAGACTCAAGATTTTCTGTGCAAGACTTACAAACTGTTTGGCTACTTAATTCACTGCTTAGCCAAAGATTTAACTGACACATTACTGATCTTAGCCATTATTAAATGGACACCCCAAACTGACTAGCATGAGTAATATTTAGTCTCTCCCTTTTATGTCTTCCCCTCCCAGCCCTGACCCTGCCAAACTGTTAGGAAAATTATTGCATTAAAACAGATGAATATCAGAAGTCAAATTCTACATGCTCTGTTGTTTTGCATCCTGCTGTGTGCTCACCTGCTTCACTCCAGAGTGATTCCATTTCAACTAGGTGATAAGTATGTAAAATGTTTTCTAAGCATTTTTAACCCTAATCTAATCTAGTCTATTACTGTTCCATGCACTTTGACCCCATTTTTTTTTCTAGTGGTTGAAATATTAAGATGCTTAGCAAGGTATAAGTAAGGGCTCATGTGTAACAAAATGAAAGCAAGAGCTTAGTGTAAGAAAAGAAATGTTGATTTTAGCTGTCCTGAGAATTAGAAAAGAGAAGTAGACATTGGCTGGTGAAGATACGAAATATAGAAAAGCCACATGAAGACGAAAAAGAGCTGTTGTCTCATGGTCACCTCTCTGCAAGTACCGTACTGTGCTCCTCTGAAGAGACGGGTTAAACTGTGTTACAGAATTCTTTGCAGCCCGCCCTTAGTCTGGCAGCCTCTCCTAATGCAGCTGACTCCTAATGAACCTCTGTTGTGAGTGCAGAGATGCCAGGATTGAAGTCAAGTGCTCTTCAATTAAACATTCAATTAGATAGGTGGGAACAAGTAGAAATCTTGCCAGCCATATCAGCAGCGCTATCAAAATTGAACTGCTTTGCAAAAGCATCTTGGTTTTGAAATTCATTAAGGAAGAGAACCAGTACTGAGGGAGAGGGGAGGTGTATCTGTGGAAAGGAGGAGAATTTAAAAAATAACCAGAATTATGTATCTGGTCATCATTAAAACTGTTTTGAGTTTTCATTTTGAAATGAGGTTTTTGTTTCCATTTTTAACTTTGAAAATACAGAAGAAAATGTCTAAAAGTTAAAATCAAATTAATTGCTTCAGGAAAAACTCTTGATGGAACATTTCAACATCAAATGTAAAATTATCACAGTCATTCGTGTAATTTGGACTTTCATCCTCCTCATAGCCGTGCTAAGCAAGTACACTCCCTGAGAGTTTGGAGTAATAAAATTCTGCAATCAATGGATTAAAATGTGAACCTGGACACACGTGATTGCAACAGCACCATGATCACTTGAACAAGCGAACTTGTGTTGCTGCAGGTTTTGATTCATCTAGCAAAAGAGGGAGGGAAAAAAAATGTCCTGAAGTTGCAGATGTTTTTCCCGGAGGAATAATTGCTCTTATGTAAATAATCACTTTATTCTGTAAGTGCATACACTGCATACACTTTCATTCTGCAAATTGACTTCACCTCTTCTGCCCTTCTCTCTGGTGCAAGCCTCTGCTAAATCTAGCAATCTCCATCATTCTGTTTATAAATATCAAAGCTGTAAACATCCAGGGCAGAATTGTGTAGGAACCTCATTGTTTTAAAGTAACCTCTTGAAACCTCAAATCAGTGTAAAATAAAAATCTTGGTTGGATAGTACTGCGAATGACAGATGTAACCTATCAGTAATGTGGAAGAAATATAGCTTTTTAATGTCATCTTCTGTGGTGAGGTAATGAGTGAGGAAATATAGACATAAAATAAACATGAGAAATGAAGTAAATAAATTTATTTGGTAAGTAAATTCATTTGCTGCAATACAAATATTGTCCAGCAATGGATCAAACATGCCATAGGTGGTTGTTTGCTATATGTGACAAACAACGTTTACAGTGCTGAGCAACTAAAATTCACGGTCAGTGAGCAGAGCTGAGGGGACAGGGACACTTAACTGTCTGCTCTGCCTGGCTGTGGGTTTGAGTATGCCCAGGTCCCTCCACGTAACTTCACAGAAATAACCGGGTGCACCCAGAAATGACACCAATGGAAGGAGGATCAGAATCTCCCCCTGTTCATAAATCTTCATCTGTTCATAAATTGTCACAGTTAATTTTCAGCAACTCTGGCTGTGTCCTGGACTGAAGCTGATTTTTTTTTTCTTTGCTGCCTGCCTGTCTGCCTGCCTTTCTGTCTGTCTTTCTCCCTCTCTCCTTTCCTTGTTTCTCTTTTTAAGCTACAAGGGTTGGAGGAATGCTACAGCACTCACTCCTGAGGGAAGATCAGTTAGTAACTCACCTGAGGAAAGTTTGTACTAGGCAGTTAGTGAATAGCTTTTGTTTTAGAACTTGAAGGTATACATTTCTCAGATAATTATGTCTCAGGGAGCGTATTGTGATACATTCCAGCTGTGGGTATCAGTGTTAGTGCCTCTTACCATTTTCTAGCCTGTTGTTTCAGGAGCACTTTGTCACGTTATTTCACAGGTTAATTACCTCCTGTTCAACAAAACGCCAGTTTTCACTGTCTCCTCAAACTGTGCTCATTTCCTTAGTACCTCGTTGTGAAGCAGGCATCTATTACATCGTCTTTGCTTTCAGCTCTCCAAGTAGCATAATTTCCCTATCTAACCTCAGGTTAATCAAATACTCTAGGAAAAATGTTTGCCTCTATCCATTTCATATGTGTTGTCTTTTCAGTTTCACTTAATGTCCAGGAATGTAGCTTTATTTCCCTTTTTCTACCGTTCGTTATTTTCTGAGCCTCTGTAATGTCTTCACTTATTCCTCTTCTGTTTAAAGCAAACAGTTCCCACGTCTCAGTCACTTCTACTTGATTTGTATGCTTTTAAGTATTTTTATTTCATTTTTGTACCTGTCCTAATTTTGAAATGTACTTTTAGAAGATGAGAATTCCAGGCATAATCCTGATCTGTAGGTTGGCAATAGGATATTACTTGTATAATTTGGATTCTTTTGACTGTTCTTATATTTTTTTCATTTCATTTTCTCTGGTGATCCCACATGTACTGGAAAGGTTTCAGGGGGATGTTCAGCACTATGTGGGTTCTTGCAACACCTCCCACAAATACATCTTCACTTGCCTGAGCATCCTAGAGTGCTTCGGTTAGCATTTGTCACTGTGCTTGCTTTATTATGTTCTGGTGAAAAGGCAAACTGTGTTTTGAAAGCTTTTTAGCGGGGTTTTTTTTTGTTTTCTAAGTGATCATTTGTCAAATACAGGTGAAAGGCAGGCATTTGGAGTGGAGTGTGGTTAATTCAGTAGTGATCTGCTCCCATTGAAACGAAATTGTCTGAAATGAAGCCCGTGTTTCTTCCTGCAGAGAGGTTTAAATTATGGCAGTCGCTATACCCTTTTAAGCTATTAAAAAAAGAGGGCTAGATCTTGAGATGCCTCAGTACTGAAGTTTAGTCCCTGCATTTTAAAATACTTCTATTTTTCCAGAGTGCTGCCCAAACCTGAATCGATCCAGTTGTGCTTGATTGCCACCTAGAAAATGCAGGTTGTCACAAGGATGGTCTCCCAAGTCAGAGGCTGCTTTGTAACTGGCAGCTTTTCATCATTCAGAGAAACTATATCAAAATTTTTCTCACATTTACTGCTTTTTCAAATGAGGATGTAGAAGAAGCATTGGGATGGAAAAGTCTAGGCTATGCTTAGCTTTCACTCTTGATGAAGCAGCGTTTTTGTGTGAAATTAGAGATGAAAAATAGAAATCCAAATTGCTAATCTGTTCTTTTTTTTCTTTTGGGTCCCTAGATCTAAACGTCCAGTACCAGTTTCAACCACAGCGCCCAGAATTGACTCTCCCAGGGCTGTAATTCCCCACCAGCAGGTATGTGACATGTCCCTCCTCAGCCAAAGTTAATACCATTTTTATGTAGGTCAGAGAAGGTAAATACCCCCTACAGGAAACAGCTTTTGCCCACCCCAAATAAACAAACATTGAATGAGTGGATGGGCAGCAAAACTGACACAGTGCAATGTGGCATCTCTGTTTTGCTAACTTCTGATTGATTAGCAGAACCAAAACATCCAGCTGTCCTCCGATATGATCTGGTCTAACCCATTCTGAGCAGTTTGTTCTCATCTAGCCTGCATGAGGCTGCTAAAGTTTCTCAAACTATACATTTGCTTCCATAGATTATTTGGGAGAAAAATATTAAAATGCGTTTCAGTGTATCCAAATCCTGACCACTACTGAAAAGGCCCTGATTTGGCCAGAGGACATGAGGGTATTTGAAAGCTTGCATCCTGTTGCATTCTTGTCACATTATTCAAAAGACATGAGAATAAAAAGTAAAGAGGATAAGTAAGTTTAATGAATAACAGCACGTGTCAGAGGAAATGGATGGCTTGGTTTCTGTTGTCAAAACTCATCATCTTCCGTAAAGTAAATGTTCATAATAGAATAAACAGCATTCATTGACTGTATCTGGCAACTCCTCATCTCTACCTTTGGAGGCACTGAGGAGCAAAGATACCTGAAAGATGGTATGTATCCTCAGGCTCAAGCACAGGGTAGGACATTTGTATTGCTGATGCGTTTAATTAGGTAAATGGGGAGGAGGCAAAATCTCCAATGCTGCAGCTTCATCCCTTCTGGGAGTGCTAGTCTCATCCCTAGCATCTAGTATAAATAAGAAGCACTGAAGGTGAAAATACATGACGTTCTGCTGTGTTTGGCAGTTCTGACTTCCACAGACCAATTTTGAGTAACTTTTATAAACACCATGCTTTCCAAATTCAGAGTTCAGAAGTAACATCATCCTGTAACCGCTGAAAATACGTTCAGACTAACAGAAGAGAATGCACTTAGGAGAATAGTTTGATTCAATTTTATCTTGTCAGATTTGAAATTAACCTCTCTGGCTGTTTATTAGTTGAGACAGAGGTAATGTTATTTTGCTCTGGATCTTGTAAACTTTTTGGCAAGGGAAGATGAAATTAAGAATTTCTCTTCCTCAGAGTTGTTTCTGCTTATGAGTATATAAAAGTTATCTTGGATAAGTTATTGGAAGAGCCATGAAACAGTACTGTGAAATTCCTAGGACGAAAACTGTGTATCATTCCAGTTAGGCTGGTGTTCGACTGCACCAGCAAAGTAATAGGGACAGGAGCAGGGAGAGAGGACTTATTTTCCCCCGAGAACTACACAGAATGCTGTTAATTTTCAAGGCAGCGGGTAGACATGTCTCTTCAGAGTTACTCACCAGCACAAGACTGACAGCTGTCTTTAGCACCTGTGCAGGTGTGACAAATTTGCCTGCTTCCTCCACATGCACGTAAAAGCTTTTATACATCACATTTCCATGACTCTGTATTAGGTGCATTTCTTGCCTGGCAAGTGTCAATTTTTAAATTACTGCCATAGGTATTCAGAGCTATTTACCACACAAAAACTATCTACCCTATAGAAAAGTTAATTCCACACACTGTAGGTTTTTTTAAAGGTCCTAAAAGTGTCTTTGGCATGAAATCTATAAAGTGACTTTACATTTCCTATTTTAACCCTTCAGATGAGGATGAAAGGACTCAACCTTTTTTCGGGAGCATGTTGTCCCGTATTTGAGCATCAGTGCTTAGGAAGGGTTTATCGGAGCTGTTGGAGGCAGTCTGTACTGAATGGGCTACGGGCAGTTCTTGCAGGGAAGATGTAGCAGTACAGTGCTGGAGTGGGGGGACCGTTTGCAGGTCAAGACGGGTGACGTGTGTGTCACTAGTACACACTAGTAGACAACAGTAATTTTTAAATGAAGAAAAGTTATTTTCTGAGGGTGGTTTGGAAAGGAATGAAGGCATTGAGCCACTGGAGAAGCCTCAAAATCCATAATAAAAAGTCTTTACTGATAGAAACAGTGGTATGGAGATGTTGCAATAAGGTATGTTACAGTGCATATACTTCAAAAATCAAGGTTTCTTTGCTTGTCCCTTTGTTTCTAGTAAGAGTATTACTGTAGAAATGAAGAATTCTGTGATACACAGGCAGAAGCTGACACCTCCACATCACTGCTTGACAGTGTTTAGACTCTGCTGGTTCACAAGAAATGAATTCGATTGCATTGCAAAAAACAGCAAAAAACAGTCATGACAGTGTTGTCCTCAAACATCAAGAGAGGCTTTTCTCGCCTTTATCTGAGTCAAGGTTAAGGCATGGCAATGTTAGCTAAAAAATCTGCATGTGCAAGTTCAGTGTCTACTTTAAGCCCTAAATTCTCTTGTACATTATTGCTGATCTGACTGCAGCTTCCACTAATTTTCAAGCATGTATTTCTTCTTTGACTGCCATGGTCATGGTTTTTTTGTGTTTCAGGAAAATAAGCATACATTTTTTTACAAAAAAGTAAGGGAGGTGTAAAAAACGCAGAGTTCTTCACCATGACAAATTTTTCTACATTCCACAAGTAACACGCATTCTCTCCATACTTTTTTGAGCTGATGAATGTTACCGATGATACAGGTTCTGAAACCATAAGTACAGCATCAGCTGAGGTGTAGGGCTACGATTGGAAATAAAAGCTTGATTGATTTGCAGTTTTAACTATTTTCTTATCTAACATTAATCTCAAAATAGAAGCAACTTTCTTCTAGTTTAGTCAAACCTTTTGATTTAGTCAAAAGATTTAGTCAAGTCTTTTGCACAGGTGTAGCATACCTGGAAGGAAAGGCATAACTAATGCTGAAAATAACAAAAAGAGTAAGCATGAGCCTAAGTGCTGAAACTAAGCCGTCATTGGTCAGTGAGTTCCTGCAGCTTTTAAAGGAAGGGCACAACACGTGGAGATTCAGCTCAGTGCAGGTGCAGATGTTCAAGCTGAAGCTTCACGGCTAAGCATAGCTGTAACATTTGTCCCTTCGCATAAAGGCACTAAGACAGCCTCTTTAATTTTAGTAATATGACTGTGTGCTGTCCTGTTTCATAAACAGCACCGAACGCACTTATTTCAGAGTGCCAGTGAGGATCTCATAATCCTTGTGATTTGTTTCTTGCCAAATTTGGGAACCGAAGTGGCTAAGAGAACATAGATGAAGAGATGATTGACTTTAAGCAGAGCATAGGATGGAAGAGTGGGCTGAGCCAAAAGCTGTTTGTTGGATGCCTTTGAGCAGAGTCATTTAATGCCATGGTGCCTCTATTTCCTTCTTTCTGTAAAAAGTCTAAAGCAACAACTGCTTCGTGGGCATGTTGGGAGGTCAGATTCATTAGTATAGCATTAGCATTGTTCTCCCAGAAGCACAAAAGGTGAATAAAAACTTGAACGGTCATAGCAATAGATAAATAGAACGTGAGCTGTCAAAGGCAGAGCACCTGAAAACCTGGTATTGCGTCTGCCAATATAAATTTCTCACTTCTCTGATACGTAAAAAGGAGCATTTGCCTTCCATAGAAATTGAATATTTAAAACATAAAGAATAATAATATTTCAGAATGGAAATTGAGCAGATTCGTAGCGTCCTTCTATTCAAAAATGTTTGAGTCTCCTCTACATTTATTTATTTTAAGATCATTTACTGACATTATGCGGGGAAATTAAAACAGAGTTTTCCCCTTGTAGTAAGGGACTGCTGCAGGATCACAGCATCTTTCTGGAGGGAAGAAGCCCATTGCTCAGTCTCAGAGCCTCCTCTTCTGGTCGGCTGAGGGGTGGCATCAGACTTGCATAGTTAGAACTGATAGCTTGCTTTTCCAGCCACAGAGCCTGAAACAAAATAGGATGAGAGAGATGGGAACAGGGGAGCATTTGTTACTGCTGGCTGCATCTCAGGTGATGTAATGCTAAAAGCTGTGCTGCTATTCAGTATTAGAAACCTGACCTTCACATTCAGAAATGGTTGCGGAAATGCTGCATTGATCTGTTTTTGCCACTGAACTGGAGAGAAAAAATCTAAAACATTCTGTCGAGAATAAACTGAATGAGAGATTATTTATAAATTACAAAAGGAAAGAACTAAACAAGATGATTATTGGGCAGTAATTCTGTAGAAGAGGTTACAGAGCTGCTCTCTTAGATACTTGCTATTTCACCCCTTTCCTTCCAAACACAGGGAAAATAACGACCTCAAAATTACACTGACTAGTTACTCAAAATGGAGAATCATAACGTGGCACAGCTAGGTTCCTAGGAATTCTAGTGTTGAGTTACCAGCATGCTGGAATTCCAGCTAGAAGTTGTTTGAGGAGTGAAATCAAAACTCCTTTCATGTCATCAAGGTGAACAAAATCATCAGCAATCATTTTTTATGGTGGTCCTGTCATTTTCCCTTTGCCTACTGTGTCCAGGAACACCAAAACTATGGAAATGGATTAGAATGAGTGAAGTACATGGCATTTCTCTCATTAATAGTTGAAACCAGTACTTCATAAGCAGATTTCCTTGAGTGCATGTCCATTTATTATGGGGTTTAGAAAGGAAACCCAATTAACTTAGGTAAAAGCCACAGAGTTTTCAGGTTAACAAACATGCAACTATGGCATATCCTTTATCTTCTCTATTGCCTCTGCATTATTTTTTTTTATATTTATTTTGTCCCTCTGCTAGCATCTAAAACTTATTTGCACAAGTGGTGACTTAATTTATGAACGTGGCCTTGTGTGTTTGTGCCACTTTTACAGCACATTTTTAGAAAGAATCTCTGTTTTCTGCTTGTTTGATGATACTTGGAAGCTTGCAGTAGGCCACTTAAAGGTTGTTTGCTTGCTGTTTCCTTTGTCAGGGTATAATGACTAAAGTATGTAATTAAAATGTGTTTATTTAAAAAGGCATAGTCTGAAAAACGCTTTTGGTATTATCCATTTCCACAGCCTCAAGCAGCTATTAATGGCAGCTAAAATCTCTTCCTGTTTACTTCTAAGAAAAATGTTCTCAGTTCATTTATCTGCCCTACATTTTTGATTCAAAGCATCTTAAATGTTTTTAATGTTACGATTAATTATGTCCTTAGACCATTAGTGGTTTTTTGCAATCAATTTTAATTAATCAGGCCAAATTACCTTCATTTTTCATGTGGAATCTCCCTAAACTTAAATATGCAATATAGAAAAATCAAAGAGTAGAATATAAAATATTTGTCTTTCAAGAGAACCTTAGTATCAGAATCCGTAACCAACACTAATGATAACCAATACTAGCAAAAGAAGAAAATTGGAGGCCAGTTTGTTCTCAGGCTGATGTTTCAAGCAAGGCTGTGGGGGAGAAGTGTCTAAGATGTTAAAAATGGCAACTGAAGCAGTGCTAGCCCAAATGAGGCAGAATGTCACTGCAGGCCACCACCTGCTCTTGCACTGACTTTCATTGAGGGCAGATTGTGGGCTCCATCCCTTCTTCAGGATAATGTTCCCTGCCAGTCCCTGCCCCCTGGAGCAGGACTGCAGCACGCTGCTGGTGTTGCTGGTGGCCTCTTGACTGTGAGCATCATGGTATCTGAGCACCAGTTCTGGCCGCAGTGTATCTAGGTCCAGAGGGAGGGGTTGAAGGGATCCCTCTCCTGTAGCAAAAGCAGCGTAGCCCAAGTTAGGCTGGAGCCAGAACCTTCTGAGACCAGCTACAAATTGGTACTATGGCTCTAAAGAAATCTGTAAATTGCCAAGCATTCCAATAGTTTGTTGGGTACCTCAGCTATAGGTTGTTTTTTTTTTTACCCAAAGCACATAATTACAGATAAAAGTGAAGAATAAATCAGGTTTTGAAACTATATAATTAATTATTTTCAAACAAATGCTAATGAGTTCCAGTGCTCAGGATGCAAGGTTCAAACAGCAAGCACTAAAGAAATGTTAAAAATAATCAATATTAGAATCTTGCTATTCATGTTTTGGTCACTGAGCCTTCTAAGTTAAAGAATAAGAAAACTGAGAGTAAAGGTATAAAACGTCCACCTGAAAGTGAAGTTTGTATTCCTCTTATAAAATTGTCCATACAGCAGGTAGGCAGATTTCCAAAAAGTATAGAGCTGTGGTCATTTCGCACTGCCAGTAACTGTGCAATGAAGGAAATGAGGCAATTTAACCCTAAGGGTGCTCAGTGCTTCCCACAAATTGCTGAGTACCCTCCAGTCCTAGGGATTTACAAAGTGTTGCACCAGAATGAGCTTGCAGCAGTGACAGGGTGTCTTAGGCAGCAAGAGCATTTTACATGAACCTTCCTCAGAACTCATGCAACAAGTTATTTCCTGCACCGTGTTGCTGAAAAAGCAATATTTTTCTTTTTTTTTATGTTACCTTTTGTTTTGGTTTCACTAAGCTGCATTACTAGCAAGTCATTTATGAAACTGAGGAATAGCACTGCTTATTTCCAGTGTGAGGTTTTGGCAGAATATTTCTGATTTGAGCACCAGCACAGACTTCTGTTGGTTTAGTTATTGAAGGAGAGATTCCTGTGACGTCAGCTAAGACAATACATCCTGCTGTCCTAGTAATATTATCTGGGACATGTCTGTAGGATCACACACTCGTCATCTACATACTCATGCACACATTCCTTCCAGTGGAAATCATGCAGAAATGATGAGAGTGGAAGCATCCTATCTATTGAGCAGTACCTGTCCTCGGGTCCTGTTGGTCTACTAACCATGCTGCATGGCCTAATGAGCATGAGCCAGAGCCTCTGAAAGCAATGCGGGCCTCAGTAACTCCAGGTGTACTCATGGAATATAGAATGGTGTGGCTTAGAATCATTGTTTTATAGTAATGGCATTGACTTTCATATTTGTATATTATCCCAAATGACTCCCATTTCAAGACTTTTTTTTAAGATTTCTTAATGATCCAAAAAATTAATGGACAGTGTTGTCTCTATATAAAATTATGGCTTTGAGGTTGACTAGTAGCAACTTCTCTTTTAATGTTAAGCTTTATTTGTTGATTTCAACTAAAACCCAGTAAAAAAGTGCCTGAGTATGTTCTGCTTTCCTTATTTTGAAACAATGCATTTCTTTGTTGAAAATCTTCCCCCAAGGTTGGATGCTTTGGTCCCAACCTATTTATTGCAAGTTTATCAAGATGTTTAGAAAGCAGTAATTGCAGATGTGTTATTTTTTGCATGTGTTCTATGATTGCTCTTTTCTTTTTTCTTTTCTTGGCCTGCATGTTTGCTACTACAGGAACCCGCTTGGGAAATCAATGGCAACAGAACAACCTTCAGTCCTCTAACTAACACGGCGACTGGGCCTGTGGGTAGTGTTTTAGCAACCAATGGAACATTTTCAGGCTACCTCAACAAGCAAGAGATCAGCTTTTCAAATAGCTCTTCCTACTCAAAGACTACCACAGTTAGATCTTCCATGTCCTCTCAGTCTGTGACTCCTGACATTTCACCTGCAAAGAGTAACCTAGGTTCAAAGCGAAGCCCTGTATTGACTGATGGCAATAGTCCTTTACACCAGCTGAGCCCTGCAAGGCAGTATAACAACCCTATTGGCCTTTACTCAGCAGAGACTCTCAGGGAAATGGCTGAGATGCATAAATTAAGTCTCAACCGAAGGGCTTCAGAAGGTGGACTTCCTAGAGGGTAGGTAACATGGTAAAATATTTAATATTTCAATAAGTAATTAATTTGGTGAAAACGGAATGTAATAGTACCTACCCTATTGTGCATTTGTCTGGTAATCATGATTAAGGTCTGGAACAATCATTAAATCTTCCAGTACCCTCCAAGACATAAACACAGCACCGTTACAGAATAACTTATGGTCTTTGGTATCTCAATTGCAATATGGATTGGCAATAGTCACCAGAACATGAGGAGGAACGTTGTGACTGAAGTAACTGTGATCATCTCAGGGTTCTGGCATTTAGTGATTGAAACTAACGCATGTAGTAGTCTCAGAGAACCAAGTATCACTGTTGGCCGTGATAGAAGCTGCTATAAAACAGACCTGATCTTCGGTACTTTCCTGAGGAGAAGCTGCTTTGACCAGCAAATCTGACACGCTAGCTTACTGGTGTGTCCCGCTATAACTCCTGCCTTAATGTGTTGGCTTTTCCTATGCAAAATGAGTCAAGATCGCTGTATTTTGAATCCTCTGGTTTGAATGTTGTCTGTCTCTCATCTGTTAGCTTTCCTCTTAACTTGTATGTAACAAGGAATGATCTCTAGATATGCCCAGATAGTTTGATCCCATGCTGTCAAGATTTTCAGTGTTATTGTGTTGCAGATCAACTATTTCATTAGTAGGTTCGTGAAATGGGGAGCCTGGGCTACAATACATGAGAAAAAGCAGTGAGAAACAAGTTTTCCTAAATTTTCTCCCTTCATGTATTATTTTGCAAACATAACTCTTAATTTGTTTATTTATGTTTATTTAAAATGAAGATAAATTTCTTGTAATGAATATGGGAAAAAGTGTACTTTCCACACGAGAGACCTGGCTATATAAGGAAAACCAGAAAATTCAGACAGTCCACTTGAGGTCTGACGGCAAATGCATATTTTTAAGTACTTTATATCCCATTGCAAAAGCTCTTTACAAGACTAAAACCAAGGATGTAGCAAAGTAAGGATATTTTATTCTTATAAAAGAGAATGTATACATGTTCTAGATGATTCAAGCAATTTAGATGATTCATTGTAACTCTCTTGAACACTTGGCATTAACAATCCTAATTAACATATCTGAAAAAATCCTATCCTTCTCATACTGGATAATTAAGAAAGGCAATTAGTGTTTAAAAGAAAATCATTTCAGTCAGTAAGCAAGATGCGCAAAATAAACCTCAGAATGCTTCTCTCTTCATTTACAGTTTTCTTGAGGAAAACTAATCCGTGTCTTATTTCAATATGCAGAGTTTCCTGGGAGTATCTCTCACTGCCTTTCTGCCCCTCTCTTGGCAATCCTCCTTAACATCTGCAAGGGCGAGAGCGAAGGCGGGAGTGGATGGTTCAGCATTCTTACTATTTCTTTGGTATCAGAATTATAAGGCAGCTGTGTCCATTGCTCACTGAAGTCAGTGTGAACATTCTGTTGATTCCAGAGGTCATTGTGACAGGACCACATAATATGACAGTGATTGTTGGGGTGCAGAACAGGCGTACCTGCAGAAAACACTTCACCATCTTCGCTCTGCTGCTTTTCCATGTTTCACAGCTCCTCTATATGTACATATGTCAGTGCACGCCTGTGGCAGTGCATTGAATTGAAAAGCAAGGTTCTACCTTAGAACAACCAGGTGTGATTTTTTGTTTGTTTGGTTTTTTTTAGTCTGAACCAAATTTGGGGGAATTGCTGTCTATCTGCCAGTAATATCTGTAGCACTGATGAACAAATAAGAAAAATTATGAGAAATCATCTAAATGTTCTGTTAAAAAAAATCAGCCTTTATCCTGCAGCCCAAAATCTCAAAAGATGAAAGCGCCCAGAGCTACTAAGTACACGTGTTTTTTCAGCGAATTCCTCTGAGGTTTAGAGGATTGTAGATCTCTGTTTACATGCAGAGAAAAGTCAGTCATCCTGTCATTCCCACTCCCACTTGAGTGGTACCCATGAAGTGAGTGGCACTTTTCCTACTGCTCTGTGGAACCTGAACCACCTTGGGACTTGATATCACCTATGATAGTCTCAATCTCGTTGTGGGTGTATGTGAAAGAGTGCACAAGGAGAGCACTGTGAGCTCTGCAAAATCAGGTCCGGACTTTGTTGTAGGCATTCTTATAATATAGTACAACATAAGATGCTATGTAAAGATAGTGAAATTACAGCGCTCCAAAACTGTGAATTTATTATGCGTTCATAAACATGCACTTAGCAGTATGGTAAAAGCTATAAGAAAATGAAGGTTTGGGGGTTGATCTTAAGGTATATTCATATTTTAATTTGGTTTCCTTTTCACTCAGTCATTTAAACTTGCGTGAATTGCCGCTAGAGGTTTAGCTAAACCCTTTGAAAAATCCTATCAGAGATCTAAAATTAATTTTTAGGTTATTTGCTTGATCTATGAAGAATAACAAAGCATCTGTTTCTCTGATACGCGGTTACGTTAAAGCTGTATCACCCTGGCCCAGGGGGATAAATAGAGGTGGCCTGTTAAGAGTCTGGTACTTGACGTGCCGATAGCTCTGGAAGGGGGAGTGTTAGTAAATATGAAAAGTGAGTCATAGCTTCTAACATGTGGTTCTTTTTCATTCCATTGTAAGTTATTTTTCGCATTGTAGGTCAAGGGCAGTAAATACCTGTCCCACATCTACACGCCAGGTGGCTTGGGTTACCAGCTTCTTACTGTGTGACCTCTGTGAGCAGCAAGTTGGGTGTTTCATACGTGTCCATATTAAGAATCAAGCCAAAATAATGTGTCCCTCTAAACTGGAGAGAATTTTCTCATCACATACTAAAAATACAGGAGAGTAAAGCTTTACTCTCTTTGAAGGAAGCTGTAGTAGCCTCTTCACATATAGAAGTTCTTTACTAAGACAAGTGTCTGTTGAGCTGTTCTTAATGTGTGCATATAATAATTTTTATCTTTGAAGATATTTTTATATGGAAACAAGAGATTCCTCTAATTATTTTAGGGACGGTAGTTCTGCCTTTAAAATATTATTTTATGTGTAAGGTAGAGGCCTGGATTAGAAGATTAAAGCAGGCCTCAGAGTCCACTTCAGAAAATGATACTATTACACTATGTTTTGTTGTAAATGAGTGCCCAGCTGTCCTGCACATACCTAAAATGGATTTCGGGTCACTGATCCGAAGACTACAGTGTGTTCCTAACATATCTCTACTGGTTCCTATAACAGACAGATACTTTTGGCTTAATGTAGGGTTTATAAACTTAGAAAAATATTCTCGAATCCGAGAATCTAAAGAACAGTAACTGCAGAAAGAGACCTGTGATGGCTTTCCTGTGGAAATGCAGAAGCCCAAAGCCTTTAGTGCAGCTTTGGCTCTTTAGAATATTTTTGATGATGAAAAAGGCACCTGGATGAGCCAATGCAAAAGGGCTGTATGTAAAAACAAGCAGTAATATCAAAGGTTCTGCAAGGCAAAAGCAGGAGGCCAGTCCCCTGTGGATGCCACTCTAACAGTGCAGCATTGCTGTCCAGTGTTTTGCGTCGATCCCAGACCCAGAAATGTTACAGCACCAAGTTGGAGGGTTCAGTGCCCCGTTGGGTCAGCAGCATTCTGTGCAGCTAAGTAAGAAGAAATGCTTATTAACTGATCCTGGACTCTCTTCCTTTTTATTTTGCACAAGATACGATGAATTATTCTTCACCCAAGAATATAAGAGCAAAATACAGGTATTCTAAGCTTTGAACAAACTAAGTTAAAATGAATGTCCTAGCCCATTAATGCTATTCATGCAAGCAGCAAAGAGTTATGAGCAAATACTCCAGTATTACGGTCTGAGCACACTATCTGTTCATCGCTCCCAGCTTTGGCCCACATAAGGCCCACATGGAATTTTTTATTGTGTTTTTCTGGAATTACTGTCTAAGCCACCATCATTTCTTGTTTATGCAGTGAGGCAGGATCTAGCATGAACATACGGTTTTTCATATTGTGTACGTACCAGATGGAATAAGATACCCTGATACGGAGATCCAAAAAAACACATAATGCATGGACTTTCTTCATTTCACATGGAATAAATTAGGAATGTCTATGCTGAAATTAATTGGCTTACACCACTGTTGGCATAATACAGGTACAGTCAGATTTAGGCCAATAGTTTGTTAAACACAAAGGCATTTTCCTTAGTTTTAGATTGAAAACATCTACCAATATGGTCTTTGGATATTCTCCAGCATGTAAAAGACTAAAAAGTCAATCTTGCAGTAGGGCAGCCTGAGGAGAATAGACTTCATCCCTGAATTTTTAGCATCTGAGGGAAGAATATAATCCCTACCACTCATTTGCTATTTTCAGATGGGCATATATTCTGCAAATGCTTCTTTCTTCCCTCTGCTCTCTCCCCCCATGCACTTTGATAATAGTAATTTTAGGGATGCAGAGCAATAAAGTCATGTCCAAGGGTCAGCCAAAATGCCATGGTACCCTACTAAGTCCTAGTGGATCAACGATAATCCCTACGTTTTTTCCTTTATTAATCATATTGGGGTTTTCAGGCATACATTCGCTTTTTGTTCTTATTTGTAGATGGTCTGAAAAAAGCTTTAGTAAGCCTCTGTAAATACCTTTTGCCCTTTGCACTCTAAAAACTATTGACTATTTCTGTTTGGTTGGTTTTGATGTTGTTTGTTCTCTTTCTCCTCTTTCAGGTGGTAACCAACACCGCTGCAAAGTTAGTATCACTTCTATGTAGTGCCAAGTATTTTTGTCATGCTGTATGTGTTGAGATTTGTTTTCTGGGGTAGCATGATCCCTTGTGTTCCTGCTGTGTCTGCTTGCAAAGTGGAAGTACTTTTAAAAAGATCTTATTGGTATGGCAAGTGTCATGGGTGGCCACTGGTGCCCAGTGGTGCTCCCTTCTAAGCACACCACGTGTTCCGCATTTCTTGGTGATGTTCTAATGCTGCAAATGGAGTTAGCATCTGAGCTTGCTCAGTTCTTGCAAATGCTTTCAGATTTTTTTTGTCTGCAGTCCGGGTTTAATTCCTCCTAACTCTTTAAGTAGTCTTCATGCCTTCAGGATTTGAGGAACTTTATCTGAACCTTTTCCAGTGTGTTATTAGTGATGCATTTTTAGCCTCAGCATTAAATTAATTTCCAAAGTCCCACTCCACTAAAATTCATATTTAGATTGGTCTGAGATACTGATGTGGAAAAGAGCTAAAAAATAATTTACCTTTGTAAACATATTGTCCAAAGAAGCAGCAAGTAATGATTTGAAAATGTGATTGATCTGCTTTATTTAAGGAAGTTCACAGAGTCCTCAGCTTTGAGCTTTACTTTTCTGAGGGCAGAGGATTGTCTCTAAATTCCCACTTTCTGTCTCTGAACTGAATGTTGTCCAGAAATTGCTGGAGAGACTGGGTTAAATTCAGCATAAAATAAATAATTATATTAGTTAAATGTCAAATTTCACCTGACAAGAAAAGGTAAGAATTAGTAGAATACATAAAGTTGAAATAATGATTAATGCATAAAATATATACTGATCTGGCATTCTCTGTTGATTTTAATGAGGTGTGGGTGTAATGTCATGCAAATGATGTAACTCCTTTGGAGTGACGAAATTCTAGCCAATTTACATTGACAATTATTCTGTTACAGTTGTCTTGGAAAGCAGAAGTCACATTATAGGGGTGTTATTAATCTTTCTTGCTTTGGGATTTATTTTTCCTGATGCTTTCCTAGCTTGGTAGAAAAATCCCATTCATTTTGCAGAGGTGCTCCAGCTGTCTCTTCGGTCTTACCTCTGCCACTTTGGCCTAGATCACAGCACCCCTTACAAGCACTGATGTCTTCTGTTCCCTTCCAGAGTTATAAAGAAAATAATAAAGAGACAGTTGAAAGTCTGTACCCTTTTTGTTATTTTTGTGGGAATCCTGCTAACTTCAGGGAAAGTTTTGCCTAGGTATGTGTAATGTGACTAAAACCTCTTGAAGGACGTCACTGAAACTGTTCAGATACCACAAGTGAAAGCCTAAATCTGTTAGGGAAGTTTAGGCTAAGATCACTAGCTTTTATTTTTGTGATTGTGGAAACTTTGAACTTTACTCTTTAAAAGTGACATATTTAACCTGTCTTTTCATTCGCACTGTCTTCTCAGATTTGGGTTTAGAATCTCTTCAGTACTTCTAAAAGTAGGGGGGAAGGAGAACACTAAATTCAAGACCTTGAGGACCTCTGTGTCCCTAATTATGATATGATCGTTTAGGGTATCACAAAGAAAAGAGCACTACAAGAAACAAAGTGTTACAAGTTACAAAGAACGTTGTTAATGTAAGGCATGTGCATGCTGAAAAGTCAAGAGTGTAACAACCTGCACCCCTCTGCACATCACCCTTCAACAGATGATGTCAGTATAACAGTAATGTTGTCACAGTTGATGAACAGCTAATGGTTAGACATTTTAAATGTGAAAATGTCTTTGTAAGAAGGTGATTTTCACTTTTTGAACGCATGATGCAGCGTCCCGGTTCCCTGTAACTGATGGCTATGACTGTAATACGGCATGTGCACGTTTAATGTCTCTGTTCTTTGAGCATGTGGCTGTTAGTGTTCTATCCGGTATTTTGGATGATATGGGACTGTATCTCTCTTACAGTCCATCTTCAGTCAGGGCATCCCACCAAAAAAGAGGCTGAAACCATAGTAGAATCCCCTGGCTGGGTTCAGAGGTGGCACATCACCTTCGATAATCTCTGGAAGATTAAGTCAGATGACTGCCCGCTTTACTTGATTTTCCCTTTTCCCCCATGCCAGGCTGGGGGTCCGAATTCAACACTCAGACACCCTCTGTGGCCAGCCCACAGCAAACAGGCACGCTGTTGGTCCCTTGGCAACCAGTTGTAGAGTCACATGGAAAACTGCAGCAAAAGCTTTATATTAGCTGATAAACCTATGGTGTAATGGTTTTCAGCTGAAAAGGAAAATTGTTCCAATCAAACGGGATTTCATTTCTCAGAATTTCTTTTTGCTGGGTGATACATCCGTTTTCAGCCTTTGGGCTCAGTTCAAAGTGAAACCTTTGTGAAATATCAGTTATTTCCCAAAGGACAGAATTCTCAGTTCTGCGCAGTTTGGCGAGCGTACGGTATCTATACTGCTGGCGTGCTGCTGCTGCCGGCAGGACAAGAACAGCAGACCAGAGACCCATCTGATCTCCCATAGGTTAGAGAAGAGCAGCTACGTTAGTGCCTGACAGCTGAAGCTTAGCTTGCCCACTCCAGGCAACACTCAGTCCTAACTCTAGGACTGGACCAATGTACAGTGAGGCGCTACAAGGAGGCCAGATGCTCTTTAGCACAATTCTGACGTTAAACTGACTCGTTCTGTTGCAATGGGAGCTTCAGTTAACGTGCTCGTGGCTCAAGTTCTCAAATAAAAATCCTTCCTCAGAAATGGAGCCACTGGAGAATATGGCGCCTACTCTTCCAACTGCAGTTGTCCCGTTGATTGCAGTGTGGGATATTTTGATCTGAGGCAAAACATTTATAATGCAGTAGCAACACTTGTGGCTGGCTGTACAGAGATTCTGGAAATATTAATTTAGTCTTTGTGAGGAAAGCTTTGAAGACTAAAAGAGACAAATATTAAATTTCACTATGATTAATAACACAGAAGGTACTGGAATCTTCTAAATAACAGAGGACCTGACACCTGTTCATCCCATGGCACTTTCTGGCCCTTTGTAAGACCCTTCTGAAAGAATGAATGGATGCAGGGCATAAATGGAATTCTCTGCAGTATATATGTACATCCATATATGCATATATACGTGTGTATATGTTTGTATACACTTCTGTGTGTATATGCTTGTAAGAATAGAATTGTAATGTATGTAAGTATCACATAAATACTTAGGAATTTGCCATGGTTTTTTATACAGTGACAACTGTTTCACCTTTCTTTTTATACGTCTGTGAGCCAGCACAGAATGTCATCCATTAGTGCAGCCAGCTTTTAACTGTTACTTGTTACTCACATTGTCTCTCGTGCCCTGACCAGAAGCTTTTGTGGTGAGATGCCATGAGCGGACGTGCACACCCCTCTGTTGGTGCTTTTTCTCTCACGTAACTGTCATGCCTTTCTCCTTTCTTCCCCTCCCTTCCCTGTCGAACCTCACTCTTGCATAACCCAGCAAGGAGTTCACGGAGCGTTTCAACCCCAGTGTCCTGAAGGACTCTGCCCTGTCTACACACAAACCCATTGAGGTGAAAGGCCTGGGTGGCAAGGCTACTATAATTCACGCCCAGTATAACACCCCGATCAGCATGTATTCCCAGGATGCTATCATGGATGCAATTGCAGGCCAGGCACAAGCCCAGGGTGGAGAATTTGCTAGGTAAGGTTATTTCCTTGTGTGGAATGCTCTTTCTCTGCATGATACATCTAACAGTCCCTACGTGCATGACACAGCAGCTCTTCCTGGACTCTCTTCTGGAGTTTCTTACACTTGAAAAATACAAATCAATTGTAGATGGTGTTCAAAAACACTTCACCGTTTTGAAGTTAAAAGGATGGAAAGTTGGGTATTCTTCCTAGAACTGGTAAACCCACTAAAATAGATCTAGTGCTCTGTCTGTGACCTTGGATGGCTTTTCATTTATGACGACTGTGCTTTGTAATAGCCACCGTATTATATGTGCAACTCAGAACGGGAAAGGGGGGGCGGAATTTGTATTGATACATGAAGAATGCAAAATATTTAGTACTGGCTGCTGTTTTATTCTTCAGAATGCAGTGTTGTGTTCTGTTATCCCTATCTCGAGTTTACATGCAGCGTTTGTGTTTTATGCATATCCTTTGGACTGTGGCAAAATCCATTGATCTTTAATAATTCCGCTTTTCCAATGCATGTTTCTGGTGATCTTATCTGATAAACTTGTCCACAACTGTTAGGACTTAACTGAAATGACATGTGCAAAGGTTTCTCTCTTACTGGGTATCTTTCCTGCCCCAAGTAGAACTTACCTTCTTTTCACCTGACACCACAGCACAGGAATAGCAACACAACGTAACATAGTTTCTTTTCAATATGTTACCTGCAGGCTTATTCAGAATATAGATGTTTTATGTATTTGCTGGCGCTCCCTTTTACTGGCCATTTCTTTTATCTTTTTCTGATTTATTTTTTTCTTCCCCACTGATATTTTCACCAATATTATTCTGTTGTTCACCACAACTCCACCTAATGCTGGATGCCAAACAATGCCTTTAGTCGGTTTTGAGCATGACTCAGGGAGTCTCCACAGGTGTAAGCAGACTCATATTTCCAAGTAGCAAAGTACTATGAAAGAAGTTAATTCTATCTGTGTTCTTTATAATGGATGAGACATTTTCTACTTTCTACTAAATGCTCTAATATAATATAATGCAAATAGTAATGTTTAAAAATTTTTACCTATTTAAATGATCAGATTATTATAATGTTGCACTGCTGAGTGCATGGATCCTTTTCATTTTATAAACAGCACATTGAAAGTATCTCTCAAATGCAGTTGCTCTGCCACACTGCAAGATGTCATCATCTTTTCCCACCTCTGGAAGAGATCAAAACAGTGTTGTGGGGAGAGGAAAGTGCTTTTTCTAGAAAATCCCTGATAGGGTGAGAGCAGTCCAACGAGTGCAGCTGGAACTGGAAGATGAGCACACTACCAAGGGTTGTTAGGGATTTGTCTTAAAAAGTGGAATTGTGAAGTAAAGAATCTCAGTATTAGAGAGGCTTGAATCATAAATCATGAGGTGGTAAAGAATTATATTAGTATATACAGAGATCTTGAAAAGAGCTGAATGAAAGGGCACATAGATGAAAAATAAAAAGTAGATTCTCAAGGAGTGTTGAGTTACTGCACCAACAACAGCAAGAGCTGTGTTAACACCACTAGCAAAAGCTCTGTTCTAACTTTTTTTCTCATTTTGAACATGGAATCCACCTACTGTTTTTTTTTCTGCAAGATCAACTAAGTAAACTAGGGTTTAAGCTTCTCCTTCCTTTTGGAAAGTGACTCCTAAGCTTAGCATTCACTTGGCCCCTGAAGAAACTGATGCTTCTACCCCTGTGTGCGGTCAGGGACAGGGGTCTCTGTAAATCTGCTGTGCTGTGAGCTACAGCCTGTTTTGTAACTTCTTTTTTTTAAAACATGTGACACTTGGTGGCTAAATTTCTTCAGTAGATTGTTTTATTACAATTAACACAGCATTTTAAATCTAGATCTAAAGGCAAGGTTTGTGCCTAACAGTGCCCTACCTGTTGATTGATGCTCATTCAACTAAACCTGTAACTCCTTTCCTTAAGGTGATGCTTTGACCTCTGTGATATTCTGAACTTTAGTTTGCAGTGGACATTGAAGATGTTCTTTAGTTTGCTTAGTTGATCAAGTCTGAGATAAGATTATGTGTAATACAGAAATATTTGTATGAGAAGTTTGTTATTTAAAGCAGATCAAATTGTGTACTGATTAATTTGTCTCAATTCTCTGCCCATAATTATATCTCAGCACTTAATTATTCTTCTTTGGGCTTTTCATGTTACATGAGAGAGAAGCCCTGAAGCCACAAGGTGTAGGTAGGATGGCAAGTGTACTTGGGCTGCAGATCGAAAGGACTTCTGTTGTTTTTGGCAGACAATAGGTGGAAACACTGCTTACTTCTTTTATCAATGATGAAGCATAGACAGGCTTAAGATAAGAATTCATTTTCTAGTCTGATCATTTGAAATCAATGGTGTTTTAAATTAAGTCAGTGAGATCAAAATCAGGCTCATGTCACTTAGAAATTAACCCACATGTATTGGATTGCCATGGAAAACACAAAGGGAAGCATATAAAGTATTTATACTGCAGTTGTTCAGACCTCATGCTGGAACTTCAAAGTAGAAAAATTTGAATGCCCTGATTTTATATCTTTTCTCACTCCGTGTTGCTTTGTTTTAATTGATTTTGCTCTACAAAGAACCAAGAGTTGGTTGCAGTAAAACCATGCAGTCAGTACATTTCAAGTACATTTCTGCCAAACCTCTTCAATATTCCATTATGCAGTTTTAGCCACATTCACAAGTCAGGTGAGTAGACATAAATCCAACCACTTTATCAGGATTAAGATCTAACAGTCCTAGTAGCAGAATCAATAATGTGATTGTACAAACTAAAGTCTTGTGTATCCTCCACAGTAAGTCAACTTGGCGAGATAATTTACCAATCTGCATGAACTGTTTGTTGGGTTGGGTTTTTTTTAACCCCACAGAGCTTTTTTTTTTAATAGTTGGAACCCATCTGGTATCCAGAGTCTCAGTATTTCATTGTATGTCTGCATCAGGAGTAGAACACCGCAGTATTTCTAAGTTTTTACTTATTCTACTTAAATCTGAATAATTACTCCAGGGAGTAATTCCCATGGTAAACCATAGTTTATAATGAACTCCAAGAAAAAAAAAATCACATTGCTACTTATTCAAAGAGGTCTGACTGTCTTTAAAGCTTGTTTTAATGTTAACAATGTGTGACTTGTATGATTGTGTGAAAAATGGGGACAATCTTTTTATTGAATCTTGCTAAAATACCTTAGCCTGTAATACGGAAAACCTTCAAAAGCTCTAACTCGTTGGGAAGATTTTTTTTTTCCAGTAACATCAATTTAAAGTAATATGCTTAAAGATGCATGATATTTCTGCACAAACACACCCAGATGGAAAAAAATTAAATTAAGAAGAGGTATAACAGAGGTATTAACATGGTTATGTGCATCTTCAGGCTGTCTGTAAGAATCAACTGTCACATTTAGGTTTATGAAATGCTCATAATCAGCTATGTGCTCTATTTTACACTTCCATGCTGAGTGGCTCACGTGTCCTAGTTACTCATCTACAATATAATTATGATTTTAAAAAAAGAAAAAGGCCTGCTGTATTAAAGGCAGAGTTGGAGATATTCCAAGGTATTGCATTAATTTAGTTCAATTTATATGAGCATGTTTCACTCTGCTAGGGAAGGTTAATTCACCAAGCTTCATTTCCTGCCTTAATCATCTACCATAAGGATATTAATATGTCATATTAATGCCACACATTGCTACTGCAAAATTTGTGGTCCAGCCTCTAGCGTTTTTTAACTACCTTTGAGTTAATGGCACATCTATATATACACTTTAAAAGTGCTTTTTTATACATTGGTCATAATATAAGAACAAAGCATTTAAGCTAGAGGATTTAAACAAAGGAATTTGAACTGTCCATGACTTGCACACCACTGTTGCCACAGTGGTCGAAATCAGCAGTGCTATATCCAGGGATTTATTATCCACGACAGTCTGCAACTATGACGTTTGCAGATTTTTAAGCTCCAGCAGGATTAAGAAGTAAGTCTGGGGACATAAAGTTCACTGTTGGCCAAAGCCAGGCAGTCACCTGTGGCAGTGAGACAGGGCAAGGTACCACCGTGTGCTTAGTCAGTGCGAAGACATAGGCCTGAAGTGCCTCTGGGAACTTGAAAATTGGGTCACCTTCTGGGGAACTGTAACGGCACTCTTTACAGAGACAGAAGTTTTCAGTGTAGCCAAGAGTGAGAAGTGGCAGCAGAATGGTCACGAGGGGCTTGCTGACTTAGTTTTGGTCTTACAGAGTATCTCAGTTCCATATAAAGACTATTTCTGCATTAAGTCAGCAGGAGGCAGAGCTCCTGTGCTTACTTCCCTGCCTCAGCAAGCCCTTCTGCCGCGTATGAAGGGCCAGAAGAGGAGGACTACTGCTAGCTCTTCCATCGGAAGAAGGAGATAAGGCACCAGTTTGTCCACTGGTGCACACAGGAGCCACACTAGTGGAAGCTACTGATGGCGCTCCCTTCCCAAAATAAACAGGTCTGCATTACGTCTTCATACCTGCTAGTGTTTAGATAGTGTGAAGATAGTGGTCTAGGAAACATGACCTAAACAAGGAGCTGGAAAATATTGCTTCTTCCTACAGGACATCTTCCACGCTGAGACTTTTTAACATAACTTACAAGTTTTGTGGCAGAGCTTAAACTGAAGTCAGGGTTTTTTTCTAAGCTATGCTCCATCACTTAGGTGACTGTGCTGAAACACAGAAAAGTAACTGGGTTTTGTACCCTGCTGAATCCTCAAGAAACAGAGAAGTTTGCATATAGTGGGGTTATGAGGAGTACAACTATTCCTCTGATAAAAATAAAGTCCTAAAGAGATGGGGTGCTTTTGGGTCCATAGCATATATAGGGACACATTATGCCTCTGAGCCCCTTGCAGTTTTACTGGAAGAACACTTCCCGTGCTGTTGTTACGTGCAGATCCATTAGAACAGCATGTATTATGCAGTGCTGAAGAAGAGAACGTATCAGCTGGAAAGTACTGGTATTTAAGGCACTACCTGGTAATATTTTGTATTACAGTGTATGTGATTGCTGTATGTTTCAGACACGCTTCTTGGCTTTTTCATGATTCCTTTCAGGCTTTCAAATCACAAACTGAACGTCTCTGTAGACTTCCTCTGTACAGTGTATCTCAGAGAACACTAGCTTTGAGCCTGAACCAAGGAAGCCACTTTCATAGAAGGTGACTGCTCCCAGAACTTTATAGCAGTGACTTAGTTGGACCAAATGGCCCTTCACTTCTAACAGAGCCATTTCTCAATTTTCATGAAGTTGAGCATGCTGCTTGCAGAGCTCTATATAGAATAGCATGTTAAAGCTGTTACAATAAATCACTTGCTTCAAAAATAGACCTTGTATTTGGAGAAGTTGAGGAGCCAAGTTACTCCAAGCACACATCATCCCCGCAGTGTATATTTCTGCAGCTCTGTTAATATTTAATTTTAACTGTATGCTACGCAGCAGTTATTTTTGCAGGGAAGAAAAGCTATTAAGTTACTAAATCTGTTTCTAGCTTGCATCATAAATGAAAGAGGTTATCTCACTTGTGCTACTGAGCTTTGTAGCTGTGCAAAATTGGAAGTTTCTTCCTGGATATATCACTTTGCAAGGTGATTAGCGATGTCTCAGATAAATTCTGCTGTTAAAGATTGCAAATACGAAATACGTATGCAAGTCTGGAGTGCGAGTCTTGAGTACAAGTCCAGACTTCCTGCGCTTCGCATGTTTAGTAGACAATCCAGAGTTACAGCAGCTGGAAGTTCAATTCAGAATTTGGCAAAGAATAATAATCTCTAGAAAAAGCTATAAAAGCCTATCATATTATTTTTAAAATTAAATATGTTTTTTATTTCTAATTGCAACCTTATAATACACTAGCCTAAACCTGTAATAGGACATAACATGAAACAGTATCAACATGAAGCTGTTTTGATAAGAAATTATATGGGTCCAGAATGCTCAGGGGAATAAATGTTGGTGCCTGGCATATTCTCTTTTATCACCACATATGATTCTAACCACTGTCAGCTTGTGGCTGCATGGGCTGAGGAATCGTGAACACACATTTCCAAGCATTTTCACACTGTTGTGAATATGCAGATGTGAATGATAACAGGCCATTTCAAAGACAGAATGAGCCATAAGATTCTTAATTCACATAAAGTTGATCTATGTTGTTTTCTTTTTTAAAGCGGTATTTTCAAAGCCATGTTTTGGATTGCTGTTACTTTGGATGAGAAGCTATAAAACCAAAGAGAGGTCGGGATGAAAGGTACCTTGTGCTGTTTCACAACGTTTCACTTTCTGAATTGCAGTACCCTTCCTCTTAAAGATCCTCACGTAGACAGTGCCTCTCCGGTGTATCAGGCTGTGCTTAAAACTCAGAACAAGCCTGAAGATGAAACTGAAGACTGGACTCGCCGTTCTGCCAACCTGCAATCTAAGTCCTTTCGCATCCTTGCCCAGATGACTGGAACAGAGTACAGTAAGTCGAATAACAAAGCATCCCCCTCATCCGGAGTTTATGTTCATGTCTTTATTTTGCTACCCCAGTATTAGCAACTGATACTCAAGGAAGGTTCATGTCCAGCTTATAGTCATTGTCAGTGAGGGCTAAGATCAGAGAAGCGTAGATGTAACTTGAGGGAACTAGGAAATCAAAGGGTTCAATCTCACCTTATGCTTTATGAAGAAAATTCTTTGATCTGCCAGGTGTATCTCCATAAAAGTATTAACAGACTATAGAGTAAAAGAGCATTTGGGACCCCATAGTTCTTCTTACTACAAATCAAGTCTCTGCAGTGTAATCTTTCCGTTTCCAGCAGCGTAGACATAGAAAGCTGTCCATTCATTAGAAAAAAAAGATAAACAACATATGTCTCTTGTAGCAGTCTTTTATAGAAGTGACTTCCAGGAGTCAAAAAAACCCTCGTGGATCACCATTTGTATTGAACTCATGGTTCTGACAGCCCTGTTATCTAAACCTAGTTCTGCTGTGAATGTCATGGGAGCTTGAACTTTGTTTCTTATTGCCTATGAAACGTTTTTCTGACCAGCTGGTACTAACCTCAAAGATTGTTTCTGATCTAGAGAGAAGGAAGTTCAGGGACCTTTCCCACATCAGAGGGAAAATAAAACACATAGTTATTTCCTCCTAATGAATCTGCTACATCTTCTTGTGCTTCCCTGTAAAACAGCAGGTCCTCTCTGTAGAATCATTGCCTACAGCTGTGAGACATTGCTAATAAATGAATGAGAAAGTTGTAACAGCTACTTCCCTACTAACATTCTTCTCCCTAGCTCAAGGGAACTGCTCCTCTTCGTGCTGTTCCTACAAAATCCGCTGTTGCAAAGTCAGCATGAATGCACCCTCACATAGGCTTTTGTTACATTTCTAAAGAACTTATAATTTCTTTATAAAGACAATTCCTTCCTTCCTTTCTTTTTTAACTGAAACATTTTTTTTTTTTGCCTGCAGTGCAAGATCCTGATGAGGAAGCCCTGAGGAGGTCAAGGTAGGCAACTCCCTGTGAAAAATCCGGCTTTCTCCTTACTGATAATCAAATAATGTTTTAAAACAGCATTAATATGAATGTACTTTATTATATTTTTCTCTTAAAATATTCTAATACATTTACTTAAAAAATCACTAAAATTGAATGCTATCATTGAGAGGCATTTGAATGAAAAGGATAACGAATTAGCATGTTTTTAGAAAAGACAGTGCAAAATTCCTGAAGTGTGTGTTCGAATCTGAAAGCTCTCTGCACATGCAACTTCCATGTACTGTACTGGGTGTGTGAATGCACTGAGTTCCTAAGAGCAAGCACAGTGTAACTACTTAATTCTGTCACTGGATGAAAATACATCATGTTGTGATAGCACTGAAATTGGTGAGCAATTTATTTGGATGACTCTATGATTTACATTGGATTCTCCTGAAACAATACTGTAAAGGAGTTGTTTCCATCCATGTCCATACTAATTTGTTTATGTTTTGTGTGGAATAAATAGAACCCAAATTTACAGAATATGGGAGCACAGGACTGCTTTTGCTAGTGGATAAATGTATTTGTTTCATATGATCTACCAAAAACACTGAAACAAAGTGCCTTTGTTCAGACATATAATAAGGAGTTAAAGATTTATCATCATCCTATGTTGTCCTGCATAGCCAGGAAATAGATCTATTAGAGACTCTTATGCTGAGCTTAAAAACTGCAGTTGGTTCAGAGCATCCTGCATGCAGGCCTGATTTTCTGTTTGAGTACTTCAAATCCCTGTATCACGTTAGCTACTCTGAGCTGCTGGCTGGGTTTGTGGTGTGTTTGATACTCAATCCACTTTCTCTTATTTTCTCTTTTTTTTTCACTGCCATGTGGCTTCTATAAAGGTTCTGAGCTTGCAAGTTATGAATTTTGAATCAGTGAGAAAGATGTCTGTCATCTTCCCTGTGATAACAGAAGTATACCTTAAGTTTATGTTTGCTATAAACCTTCGATTGCAGTTCACCGAAGTTCATGGCTAGGTGCCTGAACATCAGGCTTGACATAACATCCCTCGGGGATTTATTTCTTCCTTCAAATGTGCAAGCCTAATTCTTATTAAATGTATTGTGCATTATCTGTTCTGATGTAATAGCCCACATCCAAATCCTTATTATGATGGGATTTAAAGCATGCTCAAAGCAACAGTCCCTCATACACATCTGAGAGTAATACGTTGTTTTAAAGAAATAATCTTCCTAGCTGTAGTCTGTGGCTTTGGAAAAACTAGATAGTGGAAACTTAACATGGTATCAGATATTTTGAAAATAATTACCTAATAACACAGCAACATGTGTAAATTGCGTGTTCTACTCAGTGTAACTTAGTACCTTACTATATCCACTGTGCTGTGCCTGTTCTTTTGCAGTTTTGAGGTGTCCCTGTGTTACCCTTTATTTCACAAGGACAGTGATAGTCATGAGTGTATTTAGGCACAGGTATACTCCCTGGAGAGGTTTAAGGGCATTCATGTGTAGCAGAGGCAGAAGGGAATATATCCTAGGTGGTTGCAGGGGTACAGTGCAATTGGCACAAGCTCTGGTGCAAGGAATGAAATGGGGTCTCCTCCCTACCTACCTGAGAGTGCTTGCCCCGTCTTGGTGGCCTGGTATGTACCTCAAAGATTGTACATACTCCACTGCAGATTTGGTAGCAGCAGCCCTGGTCATGCGTGCATCCATCATACACTGCTCTTCTGGGCCTGCTGGACCCCTTCTTTTGGCAAGGCCCCTGCCACTTTTGATTTTGTAAAGGATGAAAGTACCTATGTCAGATGCACAGAATCCATACTTTAACTCCACTCTTCCAGCACAATAATGGAGTAGAAACTCTTCTTCAGTATCTACTCCAGCCAGCCTGTACAGCCACACCTGTTTCTGTGCCCACAGCTTGGGGCCACCTGGAAGGCTTCCTGGGTTCCCAGGTTTCCATCAACTGTGGAACCTGAGTCTTGCCAGATTCAGTGTTGCATTAATCCCATGCTGGGCTGGCATTCTGGAAAAATCCTTCGTGTTCCAAAAGTTAAACTGCCAGAGATTTCACAGTGTGGGGAATTTTGGTCTCGGGGCATGCTGTGAATGATCTCTCTCTGGTGCTTTTTCTTGTCTCTGTCAGCTCTTCAGTGTAGTCAGCAAGAACTGCATGAAGTGGTGATCATGTTTCTTCCAAACACTTGGAGGGGAAAAAAAAACCCAAAGAACATGTAGCTTATTTTTTGCAGAACTGTTTTACATAAAAATAGTCACTTCTTGATTGCTGCTTCCAACTTAATGACATACACTCTCAACAGAACCCGTAGCGCTTAGGAATTTTCAGGAAAATTCAGCGCTTGCAGAATACTCCTTTCAGTTAGTATTGAGTGCATTGCATGACTGTCTTTTGCTCATGCTACTGCTATTTTGAAGGCACACAGAAGATAGTAACTTGCTGTGAAAACTTTCCATTGCTGTTGTGATGATCATTACGGAATATTTTCCGGAAGGATGGTATCTATTTCAAGCCAAACAGATGTTTCTGAATACCTTTGCTGTGAAGGGAGGGGCATATCTTTAAAGCAGTAAGGGAATTCTTAAATTTCGTGTAAGATCAGCTGTAGCTAGTGTGCTCCAAGGTAACCTGAAAAAATGCCATCCTGAGGTTTCAGCATTTCAGCTAGGAATACTTTGTATCTTTTAATTACTTAAAAGTGTAAAAGATATTTCAAGAAGTCATGCATCAAGACTCCTTTAGGAGTGTTATTTGCATGACACTGTGTTGTTAGGAACAGAAGATTTAGAAATATTAATGAATTTGTTGGCATTTACTCTTGTTTATTGTTTTGTGCCTTTCTTCAGCCTGAGGACTAAAACCAGCCCACTCTGCTAATTTCTGTTTGGCTGGTTTCACTCTCAAGTTCTACTGCACTAACACTATTGTCTTCTGGTTTGGGTGTAAATGATGGGAGAGAGGGGAGAGAGGAGTTACCTTGTTTATCATGAATCAAATACATTTTGCAAGTAACAGGAACATGTGTGCCATTCTGTTTGATATACTTCTCCTTGACTGTGCTCTCATCTCATATCCTTCGCCTTTCCCTTTTGTATTTACAAGACCTGAATTTAAGCTTTGGAACCCCTAGAAAAGATTAAATCCCGGGAGGTGCTGAACGTTGCTTACAGCTTGCTCCAGCGCCCCGGTCTGCAGGCAAAGGTAGCTGGGCATGTTCGAAGGAGGTGGCCAATACTTCACAGGACTGTGCTTTGAAAATCCCGTCTTACTTCTGATCATTTGTGACAAAAAGCAGAATGTTTATGCAGATGTCAGTACTTCGGCTCGCTTGTGCTGAGAAAAGCTGAAGAAAAGTACTGCTGAAACCTGGGGCTGATGGCCCTTACAGGAAGGACAGCAGGATATATACAGGCTGACCTTGGTATTACAGAATGGAAAATATTTGCATTCATTTTGCTCTTGTATGGAGTTAACTTTCACTGACTTCTCATTTAGGGGGAGGGATGGAAAAGCTGAGAGAATCTGCTGGCAGGAAAACAATAGGATTACACTACATTTCTAGCAAAAGCAGCCCTGTAATACTAAGCGCAAGTCAAAGAATATGAAGTTATAGCAAGTTACTTCTCTGAAATGAACAACTGCAAAACCTTTCCTACATGGTACAAAAAGGATCACCCAGCCTCCTTTGCGCTGATTTGAAAGCTGAGGAAAAGATCCAAATAAATTGCCATTGCCCTAGTTATAAGGCAGGGGAGTGGTAGCCATGGTCCCTAACCCCTTTCTTTCTCCCTCCTTTCTTTCTCTGTGTGTGTGTCTCTCTGTCTCTGCCTTTCTCTCTCTCTCTTTCTTCATGCCACAGGGAAAGGTTTGAAACGGAACGTAACAGCCCACGCTTTGCTAAATTGCGCAACTGGCATCACGGCCTATCAGCGCAAATCCTTAATGTTAAAAGTTAAAAGACCACGTTTAGCAGGCGAATACATGAGACAGAGAATTAGAGCAAAAAATTAACTGCTGTCCTGAGTTAGAGCCTGAGTATCATACACACAGGAAAGACTTTCTGCTAGGGCCTTTCTCTGAGCACCTGCCTTCTGTAGATTTCTGTTGTTAGCCTGTTATCCATCCACTCCACCAAAAGTAAAAATGATGATACGACCCAGTTCATGCTCTTCATTATAATGCAGATTAGCTTTTGTCTTTTCCTATATCAAGTGTAACTTCAGTATACAGGAAAACATCACTATTGTACTGTCTTGACTTGGATTCTAGAAGAAAATGAGAGGGAAGTTATTGACAGTATTTCTTTATGAAGAAGAGGAATGAGGCTTTTACCGAGTTTTACTGCTGTTAAGATAGGAGAAAGAAAGATGAAAAGGAAAACTGACTAAGCCTGGCCTAGTTTTTGCTAAATGTACAATATACTTAGTTTGGATAGTTGAGTGATGTTGTTTGAAATAAGATATTAGCAATGTGACGTTTTATTTCTTCAATATATTATACTGGTAGAAGTCATTTGATGAAACCATTGCTGTAAGTTTTCTGTTAGAAACCTGAATTTATCATTATTCGAAAGCTAGAGATAGCTGTGGTTGCTCAGGATCTGTGAGGAGATGACATTTTGCTAGAGGTGATTTAGGAATGAGAAGAATGTATAGTACTACTGGTGCACTGAGATTTTTAAAAACATCTTATAAGCTTTAAGGAATATGTTGCCCATTCTGTATTGCTCATGCTGTGACCCACATTTTTTTCTGTATATAGCAGCATGCTTTATCTGAAATAAAAGGTTTTAAAACTAAAATAATTGTGCCTCTTCTACACAGTACTTTATTCTGTTTTAAAACAATAACTGCTTCAACTGATATTGAAAGAACTTTTCTTTCCACAATAGAGAGTTTGATCCAAGAGCTTTCCCCTATTATCTATAATTCTTACTGACCTTTAAGTTACCTGAATTAGAATAAACCTGACAAAGCAGTTGAAAGAATAACAGAAATGAATGAATATTGTATTAGGTGAATGAAAACAAAGCATAATTAATAGAGTTTGGACAACAACCTGTTGATAATATCATTTAGCATTTTCATTTGAAGAATATGCATTCTCTGGCAAGAACTATTAATTTGTGCCTGTGGCAACTCGAGATGTTGCTGGTGCTTAGAATGGGATCTTTTTGTTTTGACATTACAACAATGCTTTGCTTTTAGCTTTTATCAGTCAAGATATGGCAAACTTACACCAAAAGCCCCCAAATATTGCTGTTTGCTGCTTGAAGTACACCTAGAGCAATGTCACTTCCCCTTTCTAGTTTATGCTGTGATTGTTAAATGAAAGAAAAAAATGCAGCTAAATTGAACTGTTTGTGGTTTCCATAGAAACAGTTGGTGTCAGCCCTCAACAGTCTGCAATAGGAGTCCTTAGTGGTGCTTGAAGCAAAGGTTTCTGGCCTCTGCAAGGGAAGAGTGACTCTTCTGCAGTCCTGCTTACAGCCCTTGATAACTTCTATAAACTGCAAGTTAGGCGCCTTTATCTGGTAGCAGTAATTCTGATCAAAGAGGTTAGTGCATGAGATTAGATTGAAACTCCTACACTTTTTGCTGCTTCCAAATAGCTGGAATTTATATCAGCAATCCATACAAGAACAGTTCACTCAAACTCCCATTGCTTTTCTGTGTTATAGCAGGAAGGAAAAGCTACTGGTCATGGAGGATTTTGTGTGAATCAACCAAATACAGGAGTGTTTAAAGGAAAATAGATGTAGCGATCATACTTTAAAAAATTGAGTATTATTTGAGAGTATATGAGGACTAGTGCCTTTTAAAATGCATTTCACTTTTCTTAGATAAGTACCATAACAGTTCAGTAAGCATGCCATTTAATACACAACATGCATTTATATTTTCCTGATGGGAACACAAACAGATTCTGATCGTACCATGTTATTAGTGCCTGTGGAAAACCAGCGTAACTGCATGAAATAAGAGCAACGTTTTAACTTTTCCTCAATGTTGCTAAGATCAACTTTGGTTTGTATTCAGTGTAATTTATTTATGTGTAGGAACTTTTAATAGAATTTAAAATATTGATGGGCAGTTAACTTCTTTTCATAAGCATCAAATGTACCTAAGTAAAAAAATCTTCCAGTTCTAATCTTCAACCTAATTGAACACTCTTCCGGATAAGTAATGATACAATGTTTGCACTTACGTGGGAATTGTGTGTCCTTAATATTTTATGAACATAAACCAGATACTATTTGTTTCAAATAGTCCTAGTGCGTGTACTATAGTGGAAAAGAAAACGTCCAGATCTTACCTCCATGATTTTTAAAGGTATTCTTTAATAATCAGAAAAGCATAGTTTGATCAGATAGAAAACTAATGCATATGTAATTAAGGGACCCCTTCCCTTTAGCTCTGCTTTGGTGGATTTAATGATAAAAATTCAGTGCATATAAGCCACGTAATCAGATAGAGAAATAGTTGTAATAATTTTTTCCTGGAGGATACAAAATAGGATCTAAACACTCTCCAATCTTGTAGAATTTAAATTCTTTATGTAATTACAGAAGAAAAATTGGAAAAAATCTTCAATAGTTGGTAACTTTTGGAATATTGCAATGATAAAGACCTTTTGTGAAGGTGTTGTCACTAATCCCTATGGCAAGATTGTTTACTGCAGCATATTTCTACTGCTTAGTCCAGTCCTTCTCAAAAAAAAAAAATCTCCAAAGCGATAGGCTTTGTTAACTAAACTATCAAATTTTTCTATCCAGTTTCTTGTTTATATTTATACTAATAATTCCTTAACTCTTACTCCTCAATCTGCATTTATGTTGTCATGATGATCTTCAAGCCCAGAAAATGAATATAACAGATCTTTTATTATATAACTTTTAAGAGGCCTTGTTTTTCCCTGCTGGGTAGGAGGCAGACTTTTTCTGTAAGGTGGAGAAATTGAGCTGGATTAGTCGTTCTACTACATTGCATTGCCAGGGACTGTAACAGACTTAGGCCTGATAAGAAATCATTAACAGCTTTAAGAAACCACTGGCTTTGTTCTAGCAAAAGGTCAAGTCTGGCCTGGTTATGCCCTTTTTTAACGTGTCCAGGCTGATCTCACCGTGTGTTGCTTTTGATTGGCCAACCCCATCTTGCAGTGTTTCTTGACAGTTTCTGAAGTCTGCTGTTTTGCCTAAGAAAATCAGTCTCAGTTAATGACAGTGAGGCTTAAAATAGGTTCCCAATTGAAGACTCGACGAGTCATGTAATTCTTTAAAATAGCGCTGATGGCAGGCAGGTGTATCTGTCCCACGCTGACTATATTTTGAACTGCGACTGTTCTGCTGAGCAGAGGACAGTGGCTGGCGACAATACTGTCTTCTAAATAGCCTCTGTGCCAAAAATAAAATAAAGTGCAGGATGTGGATAGTGATATTAACCCCCTCCCCTTCCCAATATTGCCAGTGAAGCGTAGTGTTATAAGCATTTAATGAAGATACAGCAAAGCTGATGCCAGTAGGAAATCAAAACCAAAAGGCCTTCCAGGTAAATCTGCTTGTCTGGTTATGACACAGGGAAATGCTCCTTTTCTGCTGTGGTGTAAGAGCGTTTGATCTAGACTAACCTGTTTCCTCAATACTGCTGCCTTGCCTTCTACTCAAATGGTCCCCCCCTCATCTCCTACCGTGCTTAGTTTGCAGCAGGAACACTGACCGCATGCAGTGTGTGCTGATGGGATGTGGCTAGAGTGTGAGTTCAGGAAAGCAGGCATGAGAACTTGACCTCTCTTCCTTTCATGCATGAAAAAATTGCAAAAGGAGAAAGGTTCTGTGGCTCCTTCCCTTGCCGCCTCCTTTTCACATCTGCCTGCATGGGAAGGCAAATAAATTTTTGCTATGTAATAAATACAGAGGTTGCTTTCTTTTCCTTGTGATTTCTCTCGCTTTATGCACAGCTGCACGAAGTATATCTTCAGTAGCAAGGAACAAGTATTTAGGGACCACATTATCACTTTCCAAAAGTCCAGCCGTTGCATCTCGCAGAGCAGTCTGAGGCCTTCTTCAAAGGTAGAGTAGGTGACACCAATTTTTCACTTGGCCACTGAGGTTCCCACAAAGACTAAATTGATTTTGTGGCTTCCTTAGCAGTGCCTACCATAAGTTTCAGTGACAGGGACTATCATTATGCCTATCAGAAAATACATGGATCCTTGCACAAATTCTAGTTTGCAAAGTTAAAAGGCTAGGATTTTGGTATAGTACCATAGTAGTACCAGATAATGACTGTCTTGGATCAGTTAGCCTGTAATCAACAGCTTTCTGCAATATACGTGAAAATGAATTTACTAAAATTTGCTTTTGAGCACAATAACATTCTATGTTCTACTGCTGCTTATCAAAGCCATCTGACACCACCAAGACAAGCTAAGACACCTTGATCCCCTTCGTTTGCCCAAATTTCCAGTGATTAGTATTACTGACCTGCCCAATTGTCAGATTATAAACATCCTTTTGAAAGATTTTGAATTTTGAAAGTAAGGTCTTTTGAAAGACCTTACTTTTCCACAACAGCCCATGAAATAAAGCAGACTTCTATAGGTAGCTTTCTCATGTAAGGAATGTAACTGCAATAAAGAGGAATAAGCACATCAGTTTAACATGATCTCCACTTAACTTTTAGTACCTAAAGAGTTACAAAAACATAGGAGTAGTGAAATACGTCAGTCGTCTCTATGAAATTCTGAGTGAAACCAGAAGGGACAATTGATCAAATAAAATGCTTTTTCTTGCCTAAAATACTCCTGGAAGATCTGTGGGGAAAATGAATTTAGAGATCAGAAATTCCTTGTTTTCAAGCCAGTTCTCTGTAGAACCAATTCATGAAAGATGGTGACCACAAAAGGTGGTGTATCCACTTAAAATTGAAGGAATGGGGTCTCCAAATGAAATTACTGAATACTATGAAGCTTTTTCGAAATAGTTCATAAAGAAAGTAACGTGTAGGTGAGCAGAGCTTGTTAGAGCTCAAGAGTCAATCTTGTGTGGGGGTGTATGTGTGCTGACCTGTATTTAACATCTCGTCTTTACTATCTGTCTTATGCGTGTTCCTCTCCAGCACTTTTTGCGTCGGCAGAAATTAGCATCACTTTCATTCCTGCTGTGCAACCTTTAAGATTCTCGTATGCATCCTTCCACAATGTAAATGGCAAACAATACTCCCTTTCTCTGTGACTACTCCCTTGCATTGCCTTCAGCCCAATAAGGAAATAGCGGTCCTTGCATGTAGCAGGCTTTACAACTAGCACATGTAACCCAGAGGTGCTCCGTTGTGGTCTGTGGATCATCAGACTGGCTCACAGCGCTTTGTTTAGGGTGCGCTGGAGAACTGGCTGATAGCATAGCACTGGCACTGCTTCCTTTTATTCTGCTTCTAAATTGCATTAGTGTCAGCATAATTATCCTAAATACTAATAGCTTCCTACTAGTTCATTTCCATGTAAGCATTGGTTGTAGTTGACCCAGAATGTTATATGATTACAAATAAGAGAGAGGGAAGGTAAGAAAATCCTTAAGAGAATGTATGAAATAAAATGTAATCCACATTCTGAAAGAGTGACAACTGCTCAACTTCATAGTGCTTACTTGCTTGGTTCAGGATCTGAACAGAAAAGACTCATCAGTATAGTTCAGATGCAGCTTCAAGCTTAGGATAATACCATGTAAAGAAAGTACTAATTTTCTTATCATTGATGTGCACAAATTAAAAAGTAGCCCTTAAAAAGTGCCAGCTGAAATTAAGATCTATGAGTTCTTGTTCTCTCAGCTTCCCTGGAGAAAAGTCATGATGAGAAAGAATACACCAGTGAAAGGGGAATAATTTCCTGGTGTACAATAGCTAAACTTGCTGCATGGGTTTGGTCTATAATGGTCACAAATGCAAACTGAAAGTCCTGATGCTGTGGCTCTGGGTGCCTGGTGGCAGATACCTGCACTTTACCGGGGGGAACCATTCAGATAAATCCAATTGTGCACTTAAGGCCAAGATAGGGAATAAAGATTTGAGATAGATCTCAGCTCAAATTGCTCCGCATACTCAGAATTTTGGAGTCTCTGTTCTTATCAAAGTGAGAGGTTTACCAATAAGATAAATTGAGTACATATACTTGCATGCCAAATATCACTGTCTAAACCTTGGCAAAGAGTTATTTTAATTTTCACCAACACCGATACTGCTGTATTTCCAGCTGCATTTATTATTTGACTATTAAATATAACAGCATACCAGTAGATGCCACTAAAATGCATTCATAGGAGGTATTTGCTTTGATTTTAGTGAGCTGCTTTGAATGAGTTCCATACTACTTGTTGAGAATGAGTTGCTGGTTATTTTTTCTTCCATGGAATATATAATAACGCTTTTCCTATTCTGTGGCACTGTCTGCACAAACCAGAATAACTTCTGGGAGAAATGTATTTCCCTGTTTTGGAAAGCAGACGTACCAGTAGGATATATTGCAGTTGTTTTGGCGTGGGCTGCACATTTCTTAACTACAGTGGCTGAAAAAGAGAGACTAGTAGCTCTTCTACCCCTTTTTTCTGATCCCATGCTAAAGTTTTAACTAAACCAGCATGATAGTTGTCCTCTGTCCTCTCCAGTTAACTGGCTGTGATTTCTTTGTGTGTCTTATGGTGTCTTGACGATAACAAAAATACAGCTTGGGGGGGGGGGGGCAAGCACATACAGTCTTAACAGTTTTATATTCATTTGGCCATGGAAAAATTCTCAGCTGCAAACACAGAAAGGCAGGAATAGCCTCACTGGATCAGAACAGCAGTTAATCTAGCTCAGTGTCCAGTTTCCAACAGCGTCAGTATCTCATGCCTTTAAGACAAAAATGTTTGGAAGGCAGTTATGGAACAGCTTTCACACAACTTTACTCCCAGACATCCTGTAAGAATTTTTAAATTATTTTGTGATCTCTACCTCTTAAAAGGACATTTTATTTGTAGGTATATATGTTTATGTAAATATAAGTACATGTTAGGATGAAAGTTGTTAAAGTCTAAAAGGACAAGTCCTGCAAATCCACTGTGTACTACTAGAAAAACAGAATTTTTAATTTCAACAGATATAGGCCTTAATAATCTGTAAATTTTAATAACTGTTTCCCCTTTGAAGAAAGGCCAGTAAGTATCTGTCAGGTTCTATAGAAGACTTTAGATGGTCAATACAGGAAAATACTGATAAACTGAATAGTAATATTTATTTAAAATCTATATATTCATTAAGGAAGGTCAGCTCATGTATTTAAAATACTCAGCTAGGATTCAGGAGAGCTTATTTCAGTTCTTTTCCCTGATGTGGAACTTCTTTTTGACCATGAGCAATTCTATTATTCTGGTTCCTCATTTGTAAAATGAGAAAAATAGTCTGGCTCCACGAGAACACAGAGAGAAAAAAAAACAATTACAGTGTTCAGTGATTGCTTTAGTACTGCAAGCCAGGGAGAGTTGAAGGACCATGTGGTCTCTTGGGATGCCTCATGTTCCTTATGTCATCAGATCTTCATTACAGATTATGATTCTGTCTCCACAACATTTTAGTGGAACAGAGAGGAGCTATTAAAGAGGGAGGGTCTAGATCTGTTCTTCTCTGAGAAGGCAGATGAAAGCTGCACAAACTCCACATTTCAGGTCACCTGTTACGTGTACATGCTTTTTTGGGGAATCTTTTACTTTTGCTTTCCAAAAATAAGACAGAATGGGAAAGTATTCCAGTGTCCAGTACGTGCAGTTCAGATTCAACAGATTCATTTAGTGGAAACTCCAGATCTGAAGTTTCTTCAGGCTCTTTTTAGGACCCACAAGCTTGGCTGGTGAAGGAATTTTACATTTCCTTACTCAAACTATTATAATTCTTGCTAGTGTGTGGGAGGGAAAGACTCTGTTCCTATCATTTCATTCACTCTGCCTTTATGACCATGCCATGTAGCATATTTTTATGAGAAGGAAACATAATTTCTATTGTGTAATATACTGTGTAATTGGGAAGACAGTATATTGCATAAATAAATCTTGTTTGAGATGTATGTCCATTATTAAATAAAATCTGTAGGAGTTGCACTGTTCTCTCAGAACAGTCTTTGACTAAGCCCCTTCTATCAAAACCCATTTCAGCTGGGGACTAGAAGGGCTGCAGACAAAAATTTGTATTAAGCCTCTCCCAGATAGCTCAAAACTACCATCCACTACTGTCAGTTACTTGAGCAGCCTGTTTAGCCACAGAGTTACAAACTGCTCATAATATTCCGAGCTACATTCTTTCATGCTGTGAAGGTATCAACTTCACTGAGCCTGCCTCAGGGATGTATTTGGCTCAGAAGTAAAATGAACTGTGCATTTAGTTAGCAAAAAATGTTTGATTGTAAAGGCTGGAAATCCAACAGTCTTGTTCCTCAAAATGCAAGCATTGCCAGTAAGAGACACACCTGATCTCGAGTCTTCCTCACTGTTAGCCAAATGGGAATTACTCCTGTTGACTGGGAAGAGAAATAGTTCCTGGAAGCAAAATCACGAAGAAGTATTGTGTGCCTTTGAGCTCCTCTTTCCCTTTATTCTCTGCCTTTTCCTTTGCTTTAATCTGTGGAAGTATGTTTACTGTACTTCTCTCTCTCTTTTTCACCTTCACAACTCCCCTGCCGTTGTCACTCAACATTATCCTTTACTTGTACACTCACAGAGAAAGCTTTTGTGAAATCCTGACCTCAAAGTCAAGTGATCTTTTTTTGCATTCTTCAATATAGCCACAGCTAGTGAAGTAGAAGAATTTAGATCACATTGATAGTAACAACAGAGGCCTAATGCTGCTACTGCCTGCCTTTTGCTCTTGACTGTAACTTCACATAGAATATTTGGTAACACTGGAAATGAGCCATGTTTTATAGTTTTCAGGCCGTGACTATGTTTCTTAATATTCTTGCATGACTATGGCTCTTGGTATACTAACGCTTCCCCCTGCCACACGCACAGTTTCTAATCCACCCTCCTCTCCCTCATTTCATCCTGGCTTTCCTATACCCGATGTTCCAGTGCACTCACGGCTTGGTTACCATAAAAATAGTGTTTGGTTTCTCATTGCTTTAGAGTGGTGAACCAGTTGATCTTATTGGGGTACTTACTTTCAAGACGGGTTCTTCCATTCTGTCCAGAATAACATTCTTAGACAGCCGCATCTGAGGGTCATTTCAGATCTACTTCTGGGTTTGAAAATCTGGCCTCAATTCATATATTTTAGGAGTTACATTTTAGTTAGGTGTTCTGTACCAATTTTTAAAACCTCTGTGCCCAGAACTTTACTGATGTAAACTAAACTGGTTTTTTGGTAACTTTATTGGAGCTAAGCTAAGGAAAGAGTACGTGACTGTACGTGTATACGTACCTGTGCATACATAAACACAGAAATAGATGAAATACTGCTAATAATGTGGGAAATACAAACATAATGTAAGATAATGATTGGAGCACAACAAATCCCCATAAATAAATACATGTATTCCTTTTTTTTGAAGGACTTTTCAGAAAGAAGGTTTGGTTGGGTAAACGAAGACATTTGCTTTGTGTTTTATAATTTTAGATTCCAGTTAGGAAACATTTCTCATTTGGCATATTTCAACTTTAAACCTCTTGAAATTCCTTAAATGGGAAAGGATGTAACAGCCCACTAAACCGCTAAGTATTGAGACTATCTCAATTGCTTAATTGGATTTCACACTTAGGAGTCCAAGGCTGAAGATTATTTTCTTTATGAAAATACCTATGTCTTGACTTAGAGATACATGATTGCTTGCAGTTAAACCTGTCAGTTATTTTTGTAAGCACGTATGTGTGTTTACAGAATAACAGCCTAATTCTCTGTCACTGAAATTGAGGCTGACTTACTCATCACCTCAATGAAGGAATGATTTCACTTGTTCCTAATCTGATTTAGATTGAGAAAACGAGTACTTCCTTGGGCAGGATGGAGAATTTTCAAGTGATGCCAGACATCATAATCCATCTTGTACGAGTCTTTGTTAACCATGTAACTGCTTATCACTTCAAAATATTGGATCATTGAGGACTGCCCAAGTCTGATTATTTTTATCACGTGGAGTTGGCATCAGAATATGTTCCACTGGAATACTCTTGAAATTTTCCTTTAAGAGGGAACCGATTACAGTCAAAACTTTGTCTGAAATTACAGACATACATACAACGTCTAACTTGTAACCGTTAATATTCCTTCATTTTACTTTAATATTGAAACAAAGTTGTTTGCAACTGAGAAGAAGCATACAGTAAGCTTGCATATTTGGTGGGTTTCACTTGGAGAGCTGAAGAGGTTTCTCAGAACTTTATTTGAGCAACCACTCTAGGATGCTTTTTGCAACCAAACATTTCTCCTCAACCCATCTTCTTTCTCCTAGTTGTTTTTTGGGGGTGTTTTTGTTTTGTGTTTGGTTTGGTTTTTTTTTCCACCACTAACAATTGCATTTACTTTATTCATGCTGTATCCCCTCCTTTCACAGAGACAAGGAAAATCTTGCTGAAACATCAGAAAACAGGTAATGTTTGCTCTGTGTGTTTGGCTTACCTATTCAGAGTTTTTGTCCCCTTTCCCCATGTTGTTCTTACCTCAAGAACATGAAATTCGTACACTGCTTGAGCAGATGATGAATGTAGAGGTTTTAGCTAAGTGGGTTTGTTAGGCTTTTCTTTCGAACGTAGACATCAAAAAACTCTGTGAGATGGGGCAGGCAGGGGTTGTTTCTGTTCTGTTTCTCAGAACTAATAAACTTGAAAAAGAAGAAGCTTTTATAAAATGTTCTTGAAATGGAGCACTGTCAGTTTGTGATGGAGTTTTAAGAACAGCTTAGATTCTAAACTTTGCCTAGATTGTTCAAGATGTTCTTAAAATTTAAGGTTATCTTTTGGTGTTTTAAGAACATTTATCTATCAAATTCTCGTATATCTTGATTGATCCTCAGTGGGTTATGAGGTTCAAATAATAATAATAATATAATAATAATAATATAATATCTCTGTAAGTAAATTCTTTCATTTCAGAAGTTTTCTCCCACAGAATCTCAGCATGTTTTGCAGTTCCATATAGAAATGTATTGTTTTGTATTAATTCATGTACTAGAACACACAACTACTGAAGCACAGGTACTTCTTGAGTGAATCTGACCAATTGTTTAATGGAGCAAAGAAAATCCTCTTATTAGTTTGTCATGAAAAGAATTCTATGTCACTGCTTTCCTCTGCCTTGTTGATTCCTTCCTAAACTACATGCAACCACTTTTAATTTTGTTTTTGTAAGGTTGCTCACATTTGAACAAAGGTTGCATAGAGTTAAAATCCAAGTGCAAGCGTTATCATTACTAATGACACAAGCAGTGGCAACTGACACTTGGAACAGTAGGGAAATTTGATTTTGATTTTCTAAATTATGTCAAAAGAATAAAATAAACCCCTTGATTCCTGTATAACAACTGTATATAAATTAAGTTGAAAAACCAAGTAACACATGTTAGCATTTCACTAGCAGTTTCATTTCTGTGAAGTCATCTACAGAATGCAGCTGCCCTACTGAAAGATCTTTTTTTTTTTTTTTGAGTTATTTTATTTTACCAGGAACAATTTCTGATGTATGACTGGTGTTAGTGTTATATTACATTGCCTTAATGTTGCACGGTTTGTCATACCATAGCTTTTCTCCACCTCCATTATCATCACGGCTCTGCTATGTGTCTTATTTTGATATTCCTAGCAGTATGGTTCCCACATTTAACACAAGGTACATTTTTTAATTCTTAAAGCCTTTCCTGGTCTTAAGCAGTAATAAACTAATAAACTATACAGATCTGTCATAACTTCATCTGCACTATCATGATGACCTCCTACAGCATAAGGAATTTGGGGATACAGAAAGAGAACACTGGATATTTACAAATATAAATCTTCCAGGAAAAAGAAAAGACATAAAATAAAGCCTTCGTTATTAAACCTAGAGTTAGCTTCACTTTTCAGTTATGAGATTCAGCACGTTTGGGGTTTTTTGTTTGTCTGGTTTTTTGTTTTGTTTTCTGAAGGCTTTACTCCATATAAATAGTAACTTCTGTCTTAAAGGGCTAGGTGTTGGCATTTTAAAATGCTGCTTTATTTGGTAAGGTAGAGTGTAAGCACTTGAATCTCTGAAAATTGAACAAACCTTTTTTTATTAAACCACCAGCTTCTGTGGCTGGAATTCTGTCTCTCCCTCAAATACCCACTATTACCTAGAAAACTGGTGTTGTGATAATAAATACCTCATTTACAAATTCCCTTGTAATCTTTGTTACCCAGGCCTACAGCTACTACGCATGCGCCACAGTATGTGACCTCAAGTATTTGGCATCCGCCTAAGTCATGCGCCATGGAGGCCACCACTGACAATGTTAAGCCAGTGGCCTCCAAGGGGCCTGTGAGGCTTGGAGCAGGTACAAGTCAGAGGGAGGCCAGTTTCATCACTACTGGCCAGAAAGTCCCTCTTGCTTCATCCAGTTATCAAAGGTACACTGACGTGTAACTGCATAACTGACCTGGTTTGGAGCTTTGGAATGCTTTGGTAATAACAGCCTCTAACTCCTTCAGCTGGAAGTGTCCATTGCCTAAAAGGCAGATGTCTAAGTTCTACAAATTCCAGCAACTTCTCATTCATGTGGGTTTTACGTTTGAAGTGGCACGCTTAAGGATCACAGCTGCAATTTAGACAGCAGTCATTAAGCACCTTCTGCTGAGAAACAGCAGCTGATATTATTTGCTGTGTTTCTACAAACATTCCCACATTCACATGTGAAACTATTCCATGTTGTCTTTCTCTAAACACCTTCTCCAGCACTTTTTTCTATAACTGCTACAATAAGAAATAATTTTGGCATGTTCATTTTAATTTTTGTTCCCTATATTTTCAATTCTTTACAAGAGATCTGTTGGAGGATTTGAAACAAAAAGAATTTCATACATGACAGAAAAAAGACTAAGTACTGCTTTAATAATCCACTCAGTTGTTATTGGGACAGAAAGTCTCAAAACTTAGGACTTTACTGAGAGAAAGAAGTGTAATCTGCACTTACTTTTTTAAGTGTTAGAGTGCATTTGTTGCTGTGTTTTCTCATTATGGTTGTTAACCATTATTATTCTCTTAACCTCTACTGATTTGTGTTCCATTTCATGAGTGAAAATCAGCTGAGAAGAGATATGTGTGTTTGTTTTCATCCATGTAACTTACTTACATTGTGTATTTTGTTTGTTACCATAAATATGGAGATGTTTGAGAACATCCATTTCCTTTGAGTTTCCTTAAAATACTCTAAAGATTAGAAGCCTACAGAATGACTGAAACAAACAAAACTGAAAGTCGGGAACATACCTAATAATGAAGTTTTTATAATAGCTTATCTGTCTTTTATAAAGCAGCATTAACATTTATTAATTCTTTAAATTCTGCACCTGAAGAACTAAGAAAAATGTCAGATTGAAAATCTGCAAAGGAGGCAATTTGGAGGGGGAGGGTTGTTATGCTATTTTATTTGAATAGCTAAATAAAATTGTTTAAAATTTATAGTGATTAAACTAAAAAGAGCTAAGTTAGTCTGAGTTATTTCCATAAAACTGAACAGATAATTAGTTACTGTATATAATTTATGTAACCAGATCACCTTGATTTTGGGGGTTATATCTACTTCATTTATATTTATTCAAATTCCTTGCTCTGTTAATTAATATATTCTGCCCTGCAGGAAGATGTTTGAACCTCTAACATTTTAATAACGTAAAAAGAACTATTACAAAGAGCATGAAAGATAAAATTTGTTGGTATTTCTTTTAAATTTTATAAGGTATTCCAGTATATTTGCATTAATTTACATGTTTGTCCAGTTCATATCTGTCTCCACACAGGTCTATGTCCACACACATTCTTACCTCTTTCCTTTTTTTACTTCTTTCTTTTAAGTATATATCACTGAGTATGTCTTTTGGTTAACATTTTGGAGATCGTTACAACAATTAAGTAACTTCACTGTTTTCTTCTATTCAGGGTATGAAGTCTTGATTCTTTTGAAATCTGTAGCAAATTCCCTTTCACGTCAGTGAAAATAGAAAGACAAAATAGGTGAAATCCTGGTTTGTTTTCAGGCTCTATATAAAGTTCCATTTTTATGTGCAGTATAATTTCCGTCCTTTCCTGTGCCAAATCAGAGATAGGCAAGTACTAAATTGTGACTCAGCACTCCTTACTGTGGCTATTCCAGTACCCACTGTTGCACAGGGGAAAAAAGCTCCTGTGAGTATTAAAACTCGGTAACAGACTAGCCCGTGATCCGTAGCTGTGAGGTAAAATATGCAGCTACTCTGCGACGTAGTCTATGTAGTTGGTACCGTATTAGTTAAGTGGAAGAATTTACATCATAATGCAAACGCATCAAGATGGAAGAACTGATCTGGATTTCAAATGCCTATTACGATGGACAAACTTTTGCAAAACTTTTGGTTAGTGATTTGAAAACCAGAATCGAAAACAGGATTAGCATTTTCAGGAGCTCGCTTGTTATGTGTATAATTGCAGGTGAAAACCGTAAGGGAGAAAATACCGATTTTCTGCTTTTGTCATGGGTTGCATTCAGCTTTGAAACTGGTGAGCATTAACAGCCATGCTTCCCTTTCAGGTAAAATAAGACTCTATCATTTAGACTCCTAAAGCATACAAGGAGTCAGGGAAAAGGAGGACGACAGGGAAAATGGGCAAGTGGTGCTACGAATTCTGAAGTACCACACGCTCATTCTAGGTCCTGAGGAGTATAACTTGTTGAATCAGTGCTTCTGAAAGAAGCAAAAGAAAATATTACAGAGAAAATATCTGCACAACGGCAAATTCACATAGGAGAAAAAGCTGAGAGAAAGAATGTTTGAGTGCTAAGGTTTGGCTGAAAAGCAGTCACAGAGCGGTAAGCTTCCTTTGGTTATTTGATACTTACTGTGCTCAGGAAAGAATATTTGGGCATTCTTTGTACATCGCACAAGAGAATTGCCAAATTCCATCACCCTGATAGAAGTTATTTGTAAGAACCCAGAGCAATATACTTATAGGTTAGATGAAAAGAAGTAAAAATAGATCCATTATGTTCTTATACCACTGCTCATGGACGAGACAACTATGTCATGTCATTTGATGCCATGATTTTAAAAAAAATCAATACATGTCCTGGGATAACTACTACGGAAAGTAAATCTACAGAACAATAATATGGTATCCCTTATGCTTGAGGGACATATGCTTATATTGTTACTTACGTTTGTGCCCCGAAATATTATAATAATCTGAAAAATCAAATTTAAATTATTCATTTTTCAGTGGCTTATTTGTTCTGTGGACAGTGATTAATGAAATCCACAGTAAAATCTGCCTAAACACAAAATTAAGCCTTTGTCTTTTCTTGTCTTGTCTTTTCTTCTCCCCCACCCCCTTTTCATTTTAAATGACCTAGTGACTTTTTTAGGTTTATGGACAAGTGAATAATGAATGTACATATTATTACTCATTTGTTGATATTAAGTTCATTGAAACAGTCAGCAAAGAACTTGAATCTTGTGAGGCCACTTAATGATTTTGATTTTTTTCATTTGATGCAAGAGCTAGTGGAAGACAATAAAGTGAACCTCTGCAGAGAGTGGTTCACTTCTTAGCAGTGGATGGCTTTGACTAAACTATCTTCAAAGCTGTCTAATAGATAACTTTACACCATTTGTTGGTCTGTAAGAGATGAGTAATACTTTGCAAGTTTGAGTGAGGCTGCAAGGCTGAAAAAAGTTAATGAGCACTAGGGGCTCTGATGGTGCTCTAGGGGCTCTAGCAGGTGATGGAAGACACTAGTAGTTCAGTAGGTTACTAAAATGGCCACAGGTTACTAGGCTACATTTTTATTATTAATTTCACTTAGTCCATTTTGCAATCAAATAAAGAGAAAATGAATTAAACATTAAGGTTTCTCTGCTCCATGTTACCTATGCCACAAGGATAACAACTCATGCTCATTGCCCAAATAATTTTAAAACCGGTATAGTAAAATTCTGTGCAACATCTTCCCCTTGTATTTTGCATACTGTTCTGTGTGTAAAAAAGGCATCTTATTGTTTGATGGGTTGGCCAGTGTAATGTAAGGTGCATTTAGGTCAGAGATGGACTCCTTTTAAACATCTTTTCACTCCTGTATTGCACAAAACTGATTAAACCCAACACAAAATAGTGCTGACTGGATTTCCAGACTATCAGAATGTGCAGGAAACCGGCTGTTACAGGACTATGATAATATCCTTTAAGTTGCTTTTCTTCATCTAATTAAAAAGCTTACTCCTAACACAAACTTGCTTTCCAGGAGCAAATATTTGGTGAAATTTATCCAAGCTCAAAGAGTTTCTGACAGGCTCTTTGCACCCATTTAAGTACTGCACGTTTCCTACCACTGGCTTCAGGAGGAGCAGGACTTAAGTGCTGTATAGCACCTGGGATAAATTTCAGTCATGCAGGACCATCTTAACTGCACCTCCGAAAAGGCCTAACAAATACCATTTTTTCTTTGCGTAATTGTGCTTTTCCCTCAGTAACACAGCCTGCTACTATGTTTGCAGCTTGAGGTTCAAACATAGTAGGTTTTATGCTCTACATTTAAATATGCGCCTTCTTAAGATGCTTCTTGTTTTATTTAATTTAAGTCTAATTAGTACCCCTGTTGAGCATGCTCCGGTGTCTACCAGTTCTGCCTCTACTCCTGCACCACATGCTTCAGCACATCAGCCTGCTGCTGCTGCTCAAAATACAGCCAGCATGATGACACCACCGGCAACCACCTCAGTAGTGCAAGAGTCTTTCTCTTCCTCCTTCCAAAGGTAATGCTTCATTGCTTTGTCCTTTCACAGATACACCCTGAATGGCGCTGGAAATGCTGCATACGCATTCTGAACTTAAGAATGCAGTATGTAAAAGCTGCAACATATTTCATATGCTTTTATATATTTCATTGTGGTTTCTTACTTTGAAGTATGTTGCTTGTGTTTGCAAAGAATTTGCAAAATAAAACTGCCCTAAAAAATGCAGCTTTTAGTCTGCACTACAGCTTATGTTTTCAGAAAGCAAGTCTAGGGTTAAAGCTAGAAATGTTTTTTTCACCACCAAAATTTCTCATAATAGTTACGGTGGTTGAATGGAGGTTCTTTCAATAGTGTTTCTGCAGTATGATGTCAAATGGAAAATCAGAAAATATCACTTATTCATGTGATTTAGCTTACAAATCATAGCAGATGTCAGTAAAACAGGGTGGACAATGAGCAATATGTCAATAAAACCACACATCTGATGATTGACTTGCTCTGTAAGGTATCAAGTCAATTAATTTCTATTAAATTTATCATCTCTTTTCTCTAATGAGATTTAGCTCTAGAGCTAAAGAATTTCAAGGAGGTATGCATCCATAACAGATGGTACAGTCAGAGTTAATGCTTGTATATTAGAAGTTGTCAGTCTGTGAAGAAACGTGGGATTTAGAAAGCTGTCAATTATGTTATAGTAATTTTGGAGATAAGAGTGAGTTCCTTTGGTGCATATTATTATTATTATTTTATCTTTGGGTTTTTGTTACATGAATATTCCTAGAAGATCTGTATTTTAGCTTGTTTCTAAAATCCAAGGAAAAACACAAATCCAGTAATGTGAACTACTTTAAATAATTGAGACCTAAGATGTAGTCTGTCATACCTTAGATTTGTGTAAATGGAATTGGAAACATTCTCTTGGCTCTGTTTCTTGTTTAATTTTTGGTAGTTGACTTAAATTATTTATGTATAGCAATCACTTAGTTTTCTCTAACTTCAGTCAGTTTTTACCTAAGCGTGGTCCACTGGACTGCAGTGTTTTTATTCCAGTGTAAGAAAATCAATCATCCAGGCAGCAAAAAAGGTTTGAATAAGGTATTATCCTGTAATTCAGAACTGTGCTGTAAGGCACTTTCACATGAAGTAATGATGTGGTTTAAGTCATTTCTGTCCCTCAGCTGAAACTGTAACATGAAGAAAATGGATTATCTAATATACGCTTCAACAATAAACACCTCTACTAAACTAACCATGCCAATGGCTTGTGTTTTAAATAGGAGAATCTTTTGTCTGGTACTGCTGGCATCTTAAAAAGTTAAGTTTGAATTCAGACTCAAACATCTTCAGATCTTGCGGATGAAAACATGTATTGTTGGTGAAAGTCCTGTCCTGGAATACTGTGCTTCTGAGTTACCCATAGACTCCAATTTTAAGATTTTTACATAATGTGTGCATTTTGTCTTGTGTTCTGTAGAAATATGCTTGGTTGTGCCATTCTGTAAGTCTGCGGATGTGTGACACAGAAAACCTGTTCCTGGTAACTATGTAGCAGTCCTCCTGTTTCTGAGCTCTGGCAAACCTGGATTCTGATGTCACTGTTTTTGTTCCTGTTCAATTATTTTGTACATGCTTTCATGCTTTTACTGTGTCTTCTGCAGAGTGCTTGCAGCCCCCAGCTCTCTTTCACAGCCTAAGCCTTTCCATGGGTCCAAGAACATGTCATTAGCAGCTTCCACTATTTCATCTGCTATCTCATCTCAGTCTAGGTATATCTGTAAAGCTCTCTTTTTCTTTTAACTTGAATTTGGTTTTATTCTGTATTACTCTCTCTGATTTAAGGTTTTCACTTCTTAAGGGATTGGCTTGGCAGAGACTACTGAAATGCACGATATGTTTAAAGGAATAGCCTTCTTGCTTATCTTTCATACTAAAAGCAAGCTAGGAAACACCTAGTTTTTGCCATCTGAAAATGAAAATATTTGTCTAGTGACACTGGGCGAGAATGACAAACTTTTTTTTTTCGTTGGCGAAAACACAGGATCACAGGAATCACACACCTTCTTTTGTTATGCTCTTAATCATGGCTAACGAAAGACCATTGATAGGAAACAGCATCTAGGCGCTTCTGTACTGCCTCACTGCTAAGCTTTTTCATTGCTTTCATTAACACTTTGTCAAGACTAACAGAGGAGAAAGCTGTAGATTTTAAGATTCATTATTTGAACACCATCTTCATAAAAAATGAAAAACTGAATCAGCAATACATTTGAGATTATAATTATCTATGTCTCTCTTTTCTTGATCATAGAATCACTTAGGTTGGAAAAGTCCTTTAAGACTGAGTCTAACCATTAACCTATCACAGCCAGGTCCACCACTAAACCATGTCCCTCAGCACCACATCCACGTGTCTTTTAAATACTTCCAGGGATGGTGACACCACCACTTCCCTGGGCAGCCTGTTCCAGGGCTTGATAACCCTTTCAGTGAAGAAATTTTTCCCAATATCCAATCTAAACCTCCCCTGGCACAACTTGAGGCCATTTCCTCTTATCCAACCGCTTGTTACTTGGAAGAATACTCAGTGCATTTTAGAAGTAATTCTTACACTGCTTTTTCATTCAGTCCTGTGGTATAATTAGGCTCTTAAATGTCACCAGTGCTATTTCATCCACTGTTTGTTTCACTAACAACTCTCTTTTAGTCAGTTGGAATCATCACCTATCTCTGTGAGAAGGGGGTCCTATGCAGTTGTTGTAGAAAATAGTTAAAAGCCTCTTGTAGCCAGGAAAGGTCCCTTGCTTCCTAAGCGACAAGAACTGTGTATTTGAGCTTGACTGAAGGCTGGCATGCAAAACCTATTTATTTCTTCTGAGTTACAGAAAAGATTCAGTTCTAGTGGTTCTCTCAGTTGAGGAATGAAACCTATCCATCAGTCAGAGCATGAAGCTTTGTAACTACTCTGGTCAGAGAGAGGACGTCTGTTCAGGTTACATCAGTCTGTCTTAGGACCCCTATAAATCTTGCTATGAGAGGTATATTTTTACATACCTGCGTAAGAGATTTCCTTGGTATTCTACTAGTTTCAGTGAGAATTGTACATAATAGCTAATAATAGGTGTCTGAACCCTGCATGTAGTAGTAGTAGTACTGCATGTAATACGTTTTATTTCTGCAGTACGTGCATGTTTCATTAAGATTAGTGTTGATGTCACAAAAGGCTCTGGTTTTTCCCCTTCAAGAAGAACAATCAGATAATGAAAGACTTTCATTTAATGAACAATTCTGGAGGAAAGCAGAAAGATAAAATCACAGATGCATTGCATACATCACTTTTCAGACTCAATTGGTAAAATCTTCATCACATTTATTTTACTGCTGATCCAAGATTAGAATGGCTTTCTGACATGAGTGAAAAAAAAATCTACTTATTGAAAGTTTCTGAGTATCTTTTATAGGGTGTAAGGGGAGGGCTAAAGAACACATTTCACTTTAAAAATGTCAAAAGTACAAATTCTCCAGTTTTAAGCAGTGGTTTTATTTCAGAAAATGTCTTTTGGATTTTGTTTTTATTATTCTGTGAAGCTGTCTGACTAGCTGAAGACAGATGTAGAGCACTGAGAATGCTGCTAGTCGGGGGGGCATTCTAAAATTGGACTGTTGAGTTATAAAACTGTACTTGGGGTAATCTAAAAACTTCAGAAACCTTTATGAATATGTGAATCATAGCATCGTGAGCTTTTAAATCAGAGTTATAAAAGTGGTAGATCTCTAGAAAGCTTTCAAAGACAGTTTATCACCCTGGAAAATCCTTAAAATAAGGCTGCCCAAGTAGGCAGAAGGCATGTTTTCACAAAATAACCATTTTGTGCATACAAACTTTTATTTTTAACTGAAGGCTATTCATTTAAGAAGCCTGTCACTCATTTGTATTAACCACAGAACTATGGCTAGACCTTCTGAATTCCAGAATAGGCACTCTTCACATTGAAGTATGGTAGCTATGTTGGCCAGGAATAGTATAACAATTACTTGGGACAAACTGACAACTGCTGGTACAGCTTTTGGTGTAAGAACAGATGCAGATGTCCTTTGTTATCTTTTGGATAAATCCACTCTTCCATAAAAGCGCTATGTTTTCATTGCTGCCTTGGAAATGACAGCTAAGCAACAATTCTATATAATTCACATATAAACAGCTAGTAAGTTAGTATAAAGATAGCCATTCATTGCTGACACTACTTGCATGGCTGTCTTAGAGCTAATGTAATACTACTTCTTGACTGAGCCTTTATCCATTTCACTCTAATTGCACATTCCTTTAACGAGGAGAAGGGAAGCAATGTGAGGCCTTGAAACTATAGATTCATTTGTAGTTGTGTGTCAATATGGACTAATCAGCGTGAATCACAATTGTAATGAGGATAACAAGACCACCTTGAAATCCTAAAATTTGCTTCCAATTCAGATGTCATCTATCTCCTGCCTGAGACTGGCATGGACCATTTCACCCTTTCCTGTCCCTCTGAAAGGAAGCAGGTTGTCTGGGGCAGCTGTGCATCTCTGTTCTTGAAGATTGTCAAGATACCACTGGATAAAAAACTGAGCAACCTACTCTGACCTCAGAGCTGGCCTTGCTTTGAGCAGGAGGTTAGATGAGAGACCTCCTGAGGTCTCTTCCAGCTTGAAAGATTCTGCAAATGTATGAAAAACAACTGTCCATTTCAGAAAGCAATACATGAATCAGACCTCTAAAACCTATTGCTTGTACCTCACAATTATTTAAGCCAAAGACAGAAGTTCTACAGCATATCAGCTTTAGACACTACTGCCCTAAAATCTTACTTGCCAATAGATGACACAGGTATTGTGCTGGCATACACTTCAAACTGTTCTCAGCAGGCAAATGTTACTGTCTTAGCTAATATCTCTTAGAAGTTCATTAATTCAACAAGCCTTGGGGTATAAAGGCAAAACAAAAACTTCTAGGACCTGCACAAAATCAATTCCCTGATAATCAGGTACAAGAAGCAAACTCTGTTTTTGGAGGGCTGTGTCACAGCTGGAACAGGTTCTTTATCTTTCTGCACTACTTCCACATTTGTTTTAAAAACCGTCATGTATTGTAGCTAGCGTATTCAAACATAAGGGACTAAAACTGGCTTCTAATTTTATTTTTAAATTCAAATTTTTGAGTATCTGATAGTTTTCATTTAGAAATTTAAGTAATGCTTTAGCATGCCAAAATACAGACTTTAAAAATCCAGTTTCAGCTTGACATGTACCATTGGAGCATTGCAGCATTTCATATAATTTTAGTTCAAAATAAAATACGGATGACCTTAGTTAGAACAGTATCTCTATCCTGTAAAATGTGCTTAGACAGAATGAGGCTGAGGTTTTACCACCATTGTTCCAGTGTTTTTTGGGGTTTTTTTTTCTTTCTACATTCCTTAAAAAGGTCCACCAAGAACATGCAGGAGGATTTCTTGATCAATGTCTTTAACTATTTCAATCTGATTTTAAATTTTGGTAGATCCAGTGCAATAGTGATTTTGCTTTTGTGAGCAAGGCCACGCGCATAACACCTAACATGAGTAAAATGTATATGAGGTTCCTAAAGAGGAATGCTTGAAGTCAGTCATTAATCCTTAACTGATTGTGTTACTTTTAAACCTGCAATGTTAGCTTACTGTTTCACTTATGATTTTACTTACAAAGCAGAAAGCATAGCATCGCAGGAGTGTTTTAAATAAGCTATGAAGCTCTTTATGCAATTGGTTATTCCATCTGGAGGGTAGAAGCAGGGCAACCAGTGAGACAGCACTCTGGGAATACAAAACCAGGAGAAATGATGGAAAGAGCTATGATTATGGTTCTAAAAGGAAGGTGTAGTTTCTGTGATCCTAGGATTTTAATCCAAGCACTGTGTGTCTGTGGTAAACAAAAATTCTTCAGCAGCGAGGAAAATAACTGGCATATGATAGGCTTCTGGGAACTGGAAAATGTGGGCTGTGCCCCTGTGGGCTGTGATTGATGCCATGTATCCCTGCGCTGCTCTGTATTTAGACAGGAGCTGTGTTCATTCTGAATCCTCTTGTCTCTCAGATCGTACATTGAGCAGGCTTTTAAGTACTTTCTGCATTTACATAAATGAATTTATGTTCTGAAATTATGTTGTTTCCCTAAGAAAAGAAAAATCTACCTGCTTACCTAAGACTGTTTACTAAATGAAGAGTAGAATGGTCCTGCAGGGAAAAAGCTGAACACGATGGCTTGATGTTGTTTCTTAGCTACTTCCAGCCTGTCCTTTCTGTGGGCTTGTCCTCGCTGCCTCACAAGCTAGGGAACCTAGCTGATCTTTGGACTTGGGTTCATTCAAGGTTTCCTTCTAAGATTTGATGCCACTTAAGCTTATGACAGTGACAGAAAGAAACTCATACATAATTGTCTGTGCTAATACAAATGGGGAATGTCAAAGCAAACAGTCCAGTAGTTGAGTTAGAATTCCACAACTAAAGAATGACCAAACCGGATTGTAGTGACTTAGGGAGCAACATACTCAGCTCATTTATCTTTGGTACCGTTATTCAGGTTTCACTATGATTCCTAGCTTAAACAAGATAAGCAAAATGTAATCTAATACTGGTCTTATATGATTATAAATATGTACATGTTGTTTACTTTAGCACATAAGAGTACCTCTTATTGATAATGAAATTCACTGTAGGACAAACTATCCTAATTTTCTTCGTTTTTTTTTTTCAAATACAACTTTTGTCTCATTTTAGTTTCAACCGGCATTCTTCCACCTCCATCAGCTACCAGTCAAAGAAGAGGTATAATGTTTTGTGCAGCTACTCTACCTTAAAAGCCCTTTAACAAACCAGTTTATTGCTGCTAGTAGGCATCTAGTGAAGTGTTAACATTAAATGATCTGCTTAGAAATATTTACTCTTTCTTCTTCTGACAACTAATAGTTTTCAGAGCAAGTATTTAATTTGCTGCCTGTCACATGCCATTGGCTGCTACAGATAAATTCAGTAAGGGTGCTTTCACTGCTTTTTGAGATGCCATTGCTTCCTGTTCCATTAAAGCATCTTTCCTCCTTAGGACATCTTTTTATTCTTGCTTTCTTTCTTTTTTTCTTTTTCCTTTTTCCCCCCCCTTTCTTTTAATCACATGCTATTACCTTTTCTTCAGTAGAAATTCCAATAAATCTTTTAACTTCACTAAAACCCTTAATGATATAGTGCAACACTTTCTTCTCTTTGGCAAGCCTTTTTGTCTTTCTTACTGTATTTAATATGCATCATACACTTCTAAAAGAGTTCAGTAGTTGACTTCTAATTTTGCAATTATTTCAGTCCTATGACTACAGCGTGGGGGTGTTCTGTGTGGTGTTTTTGTTTTTTTTTCAACTTCAAAACCATTTTTCTTCATGACAGTCTAAGTATCACTAATCTGGCTCAGAACTTCTTTATGTATTTTGTGCATTAAGAGAGCTTCAAATGAGTCTTTCTACCAATGGACCTGCACATCTGGGAGTAGACTTTCCTGAGTGTATTCCATTTTCAGATTAAGGCTGTATGACACATGATTTAAAATCTTTTAGTCCACATTGTAAATATTGATCACTGATCCTGTAAAGGTAAGTGTATTTTACTGGTTTTCTCAAGTTTACCTTGAGTAGTAGATTTTTAAAGCAAGGAAAAGTCTTTTGATAGTGTGTGTTCAGCTAAAGGCATTTTGAAAGCTGTTTGTGAAGCCAGCGTCTCTGAAGGGTACGTCTTCCTGTCCATGCTATGGTAGGAGCAATGTTCCTCTGTCCAGTGACCCTGGGTACAGTGCTTCCTTATGCACTAAACATGAGGAGGTGTCAACAGGAAAGAGATGGTAAGAATGGAAAGTACAAAGTCATACTGTGCTTAGAAGAGATTTGGCGGTTACAAAATCACAGCACAGTTCACAACAGAATTTACAGTGAATAAAAACCCACTGAAATAGTTTCTGTTGGAGAGTTCTGTTCACTAATGGTATGGTGGACACAAATCCAGCCTAAGCCCTGGACTAGATACAGAAATCATTAGCTTTAGTCATTGTGGCAATAGCTATGTTTCTAGGTCTATCAGAACAAATCAGCCTGAGGCGGCAATGCTATGGAAACTAGATCTATAGTATAACCACTGTAAGAGTAGCAAAAACGCTATGTTGTGAGGTTTATTTTGTCCAAAATTAAAAATCAAAAGTTTACATTTGTCAGAATGGTTTTTCTATACCTGTACTGGAAGAAATTTGCTGGGTTTGACGTATGTAAAAATTGTAACGTTCTCTCCAGATGGCATCTCTTCCCACTATTAAAGAAAGTACAAGTCAAGATGGAGCAATGGTCTGGCAAAGCTGGACAATTCTTAGGCTGACAAATGTTTTCCTACGGGCAAAGCCACTATGGAAATAACTCCTAAACTGTCAGCACAAATGGATAGGGATCTGGTTGATGCAGATAGTGAAACTGAAGGGAAAAAGAAAGTAAAACTGTTTTCAGAGTGAGTAAAAATAATGTTCAGTGGTGAACGGCTTTTATTACTGCACACATCTTGGTATCTTTCACTTCCCTTCCTTGTACTTCTTTATTCTTTCTTTGTTTGTAATGCTCTTTTAGCAGTCTACTAAGCTAAGTCACTACAAATAGAATCATCCTAAGTAACAGGCAAATAAAAGAGGCATATATTTCATAGTGTTACTATGATCAGAATTACCATCTGAGCCATAAAATAGAGAAAAAGTTTGGAATCCTAAGCACATGTTTTTAATCTAGGAATGCAGAAATTGCATTATAATATTGCATATCACGTGCTTTTGGGTTAGTTGAATCTGAACCTTAGAAAAATTAACGTAAATTGTGGTTTCAGTTGAAATAGGAAAAAGAGTTAGTTTCAGAAATGTTTTTTAATGGTCACTACAATCTTTTTTAAGAGTACCTTGCTTATGAGTAGTAGTTAGCGTTTGTAGCAGTAGTGATTGTGCTGAGCCAGTATCTTCTTAAGTCAATGAGATATCCCTCCTTGGTTTATCTTAGTCAAGAACAGGCCTGTTTGTTTGTAGAGGAACAGAAAACAAAAACTTTGTATGCATGTTCCTGAAGTCAGGTCCCATTAAACTCATAGTTCCTGTAACAAATTTATTATGTTCCTTCTGTAAGCTATCTTCTGTGACAACAAGAGCAACCTGGCATTATTCGGCTGATGTTTCTTTCCAAAGAATTGTCCAAGCCTTTCTTAGCAATGACAAAGACTAAAGAATCTCACAGTATTCTCTTTGTAGCTCTCAAGGACAGTTCCTCTCGGGGTGCTTTGGAAGCTGCCAGCTCTGTTATTTCATAATCAGTAACTTTTGCTGTTTATAGAAGTTGCTCATACCTTTGTTTCGCTTTTAGAAACACAACTCAGTCATTTACACCAATGCCAGTTTCTGGAAGCTACAGTGAAAGTCCTGCTGCTTCTGCTTCAAAACAGAGAGTTGTTACTACTGCCAGCATCAAGCCCTCTGTCTACCAGCCAGGTAAGGTGACTTCAGTGTACTGAAAGGATTCAGAAAAGAAATGCACATGCCTTTATTTTAGAAAAAGAAAATGTAAAGAATGTAAAAAGGGAGGAGACATATCAGGAAGGATTTGTATATGTGAAACCAAACGCTGCTGGTTACTAGTTTTGCTTCAGATTATCTGAAGATCAGGGATTATGTTGTATTTGTATTCTGCTTCAGAGTAAAAACGTGGAACAAATGGAGGAAGAAGAATAAGGGAAAAAAAGGGAAAGTCTGTAATAAAAAATGTGTAGCCTGATTTTTCAAAAGAAATACATTTGGAAAATAACCCAGTGTGCCCAATTAGGAGCCCAGTGGTACTTCAGAATCAATAAAATAGCTTCAGAATTAACAACTTGGGAAGGAGATAAAATAAGTGAAGGTAGCTCGAGTAGAATATATTTGGAAAACAGATAAGGCCATATACTGAACTTCTCAAACTCAGGCTTGTATTTGAATTAAAGGATGACCTATTAAAGTACTTCAGAATGCTATGCTTCCATTTCCCACAGATCCAGTTACTGAAGGAATATATTTGATTATTCATTCATGTGGAAAATATGCTCCTTGATGTTATTTAAATTCCCTTTGTATTAATGTGTTACAAATGGAGTGAACTTCTAAAACCATTGATGACCAAAATGTGAACCTTCAAAATGAACAAATTAAATGAGGCAGCAATATAAGTCTAAGTGCAGTTCTGTTTCAAATTAAGCTTGTTCTGATCTTAGCAGGAGAATTAAGAAGTTGATTTATATCTTGATAGTCAAGTAAATATGAAAAGGCCAAGAATTCTGACAATCTTAAACTCTGTCTTCTGTAATGCTCTACTTCTGGATCTACTGAAATGAAACCAGTGCAGAAATTTTACTTAGACATAAAGCAGACAGATCAGTCGATTGATCTTTATATTTGAGATACAAAGGTGGAAAAAGCTAGTTGAGAGCTATTGTGAGCTATTTAGGGGTCTCAAAGTAAATAAAGGTTTTGGCTTCTCATTTGCTTTCAGTTAAGTGTCAGCATATACCATGTTCTCACTTAAGACAAATATTTTTGTCTTGCAAAAGAATGAAAGGTGAAGACAGAGGATTTATTTCCATAATGCAGAACAAACTGTGGCAAGTCAAAATATCCGCAAAACAACAGTGATTGATACTAAGCCTCACGCTCATTTGGGGGAAGTATGAACTCCAGTTTATTATACAAACCTGCCAGAGAAATAAACCTCCGGCTATATCCAGTCTGTTAAAGGAAAAGCTGGTTGTTGAATTAGAGTTGGAATAAGAGGCAGTGTTTTTGTTTTCTCCTGTGATGGGCACCCTCTTTGCAATTCCTTATGTTGCAGGTTTGAGCCCCATTGCCTCCAATAAAGGTTTAAAATACACAGTATGGGAACAGTGTTCCTTGTCACTATGAATACCACAAATGTACTTTAACTGTATATATTGTCTGCCTGTGTGTGGAAAATTCTTATTTTGCAGGCACTGCAAGAATATGAGGTACTCTAGAGGAGAGGAGAAAATTCAGAATAATATCTAATATGATAAATTACAAAGGCAAAATTCAAATAGCGTTAAAGTTGGCAGAGAAAGAAACAATAAGTCTCCCCGTATTGTTTAGGAGTTTGGAATATCAAATAGAGAATTCTGAAATTCCTAACTGAACTCCAAAGTGACTCAGGTACAAAAGAAATTACAGGCAGAGATTTTGTTGGAAGATGATTTTTTGTTTGTTTGTTTTGTACCTTTTTAAAGTTTTATATATTTGATGTAGTAGCACTTCATACTGGTTTTGAAACACGAGCTGGCCCTAGAGACAGCTGCACTTGCAGTTCTGAGCAAATGGGACGTTGTCACTTGGGAAGAAATGGAGGAAATGTCATTTCTTGCCACAGATAGGAAAGATCAATAGTACTTTGAAACAAACTATCAATAGTTAGAAAACTTCCTCACTCAACTTTGTCAATGCATATAAATTCTGTCCTGCAGCAACCTTAATCTGAGAGGATCAGCTGTTCTCAAATTATGATATATGAGATGACAAAATAGATCTTTTTCTTCCAATCTAAGTGCAACCGCAGGCTTTTTCAATAACTGCACTCTTACTTTAGTAAATAATTTATTAGACTTCTATATTTGTAAATCCACTGTGTGAAAAGGCCAAAATTGTGGAGATTACTGTGAGGATTTGCAATGTAGAATTTAGAAAAGGAATGTCTTTATACTAGCCGTCAGTGTTAAGGGGAATGAGAAGACTTGCTTCCCTTAATGTGGGACAGCAACTTCCAGATTAAAACATCCACCAACAGTCTCATACATGCAATATTCAAAAACCTGAATTTAGAAACTTAGATTTACTACAACTTAGTCTTGTAAATAATCTTACAAGGCTATGTTAATCTGTCTCAGATTGAAAGAAATAACGAGGCTGAATCTTCTCTACACTGAAACCCATCTCAAAATGAAACTGCATTGTTGAGTTTCTGGCTCAGATGAGAGTAATCAGTAATTCTGCACTTTAAAGCGCAGAAAGAGTACTACTTTGACTAACCTAACTCTGGTGGGAGTTTTCTACTGCTAAAAATCTTTTTTTTCTTCCTGTAGGGAAAGCTGTGAACTCCAAAATCTTTTTCCTTGTCTCCCATAAATTTCATAACCCATTTTTAAGAGCACAGACTTCTTTTCTGAACAAGGTCCGCTAGATGGCAGAAAATAGTTGTGTATTCCTCTCTTGTGGGCTTTCCAAGACTAGAACTGTGCTTTCATATATTCCAAGCAACTCAAACACCAGTTTTACACTATGACGTAACAGGAAACCTGGAAGTAAGAAAGCAGATCTTTCCTTTTAAATCAGTAAGTCCAAACAGGACTACTTGTGTATGTAAAAGTGCAATTGTAAAGGCCTGATCTGCTCTTCCAGCAATTGGTAGAAAGATCCCCACAGATCTCACTGAACTTTTCCCTGAATCCTAAGCACTTTCAATACTAAAAGAGCAGGTTTCATACCATCTTTCATTTTAAATTCTTCTGAATAAGAATAGTGTCTTCTTATAAACGACTTGTTGCATTATCTGCTTTTTCTCTCATCTACTATATACTGGAAAGGTATATAGGAAAATGTTGGGCTTCAAGGATGCAGCCAGTAAGTAGTCAAATCAGATGTGATTATGAATTACATTTGTTACTGGAAAATTATTATTTGGAATAACAATGATAAGTTCTACTAAAAAAAAAGAAAGAAAAATTGTTTTCACAGTGCAAGCTAGTAGGTAAGACTAAAGCATTTGAGACCACACGAGTCTTTATTTTACTACATGAATAAGGTAATGTGCCTTGTTCTCTGGAGGGAAAATATCCACTGACCATAAATGAAGAGCTGATGGGGAGAATTCCAGATTCTCCAGAAGCAAGGAACTGGTTTGTTCCTACTGCTATTAAGAGAGACCTCTTCTCCTGCCATTCTCTCTGGATAACAATAGTCCCAATTCTTTTTCTCATACTCTAAGAGAGTCCGACAACTGAGGTTATAGGGGCTGGGTTACTGAGTTATTTAGAGTATTCATTTTTTAACAGTTTGGGGTCAGCTCATACAGTAGTGATATTTTGAGAATCTATTCTCTGATATAGTCAATCAGTACTTTTTACTAGCAAGCAGCACCTCTGATCTGCTGCATATATGTTGGAAGACTTTGAAATACATAAACATGCAAGGTGAATTTGTATGGTAGTCGCTACTAAGACAGGAGAGTGTAAGGTAATAATTCCCTCTTAAGAACAACAGCTAAAATCTCAAAGTTAGTGAAACCTTTTTAATACATTGCAATGACACTATTTTAAATCAATAGTAATTACAGCCTGTTCATGGGGGAAAAAATGTTGTAATAAATGCAGCCTGGAAAAGTAAATTATAATGGCTGAAAAGAGAACTCTGAGCAGTTGCAAAAACCCCACATTTGTCATTTTGCAATAATTCCCCTGGTAGCCCTTTCAGCAACTGGAAAGAAAATTATTTTGCCACTTTATTTTACCACAGCAAGTAGAAAAGATAGATCGACTAAAAAGAAATCATAAGTAGAGAGAATGAAAGACAAAGACCCTTCCCCAGTGTTTACGTCTCAAAGGAGTCTAGATTAATCTGAACCCAGATAAATCATATGCTCTCTACATTGGCTGGAATAAACAAATTGGAATAGTAAAACACCAATATTGTGAGATTAAAGAAGAAACAGTGAAAAACTAAGATGTTGTAAGCTGAATTTACTAAAGACAGTCATAGAAAAAGACATCCTAAAGATGATACCTGGGCTGCGTTTGTTCTCCACTTCTGGAACTCTGGGTTTGAATATCTGACTGTTTTGTTAGGCCATCTGTGGGACACGCTGCCCTGCTTGGCTCCTGGGGGAGGGAGAATCCTTTCATAAATTTGAGTGAGCTAGAAGTCACCTTATTTAATTAGAGAGCCTCATAGGTGGGAGCCTTTTGAATTCACCAATTAGACATGAAATATTGCCTTCTAATTTTGCCTCGCTTAATACGGTAATACGTAAATAGCAACAGCCTCAGGATTTAAAGAGATTGCATATAAACTCTCTGTTCTGCAATCTTTAAACACTGTTTACCATTCCCAAGTTAAAAAAAAAAAAAGCCTCAAGCTAAGGTGGGATACAGTTTTATGAAGCAGAAACTTTGTTGATGCTGTAGCATAAGAAAGTTTTATCGAGAAGGTGCATTAGATTCAACTCTGAACTCAATAAAAAGAAGAAAATCAGAGATCGCTAGGGTGATGGCAGGGGACTGGTATCTATGCAATTTAAGGACCTGCAATTGCCAATAATCAGCGTATGTTATTCTGTGTGGCAGAGTGTGGGCTAAGGGAGGAGTGTCAAGTAGAAAACAATCTTCTCACCACTTAATTATCCAGAAAGATCTATGCTACGTTCAGAACCCTCTTGTAGATGTTGTATTTGGTCATCAGTTTGTTGGCAGTGGGATCTACTACACAGAATGCCTAGACTGCAGGAACAAAATCTGTGCTCTCTCATTTGGGCAAAACACTTCAACTCTCCAAGCTTCTGTTCCTCCTCACACAAACCCAACAATCATTCACTTTGTTTTCCTTGCAAAGGAAGAACTGCTTTTAGTACTCCTGTAGTTGGCAAAGTGAGGCGGTTTCTTGGGCAGTGACCTCAGTCCTACACAATGCAAGATCTGACGTTTTGAAAAGAGCAGGGCAATGGGAAAATCTGTCGGTATGTGCAGGCTCTAGCTTCTGCTTATTTTTGTGTGATAAAGCTCCACCCAAGATTAGCGCACGCTGCATACAAACACAGAGGCAGTCTGCACTGAAGATTTTATGTGATAGTCAAAGGGTGGAAGAAAGGAAGTATAATATTTCTATTTTGTACATGGGAACTGAGGCACAGAGGTACTACACTTTGCTTGAAGTTATCCAGGAAGTCTGTGGCAGAGCCAAGAACTGAAGTGAGATCAGTCAAAACCGCAAGTCTGGCCTTCCTCTAAGTGCTGTTGGCTTTGTCTTGCTGGTCATGTGAGCTGAACTGGCTCCCTCAGTATTGCTTCCAGCGCTCTCCATCTCTGTTCCCTGGGTGAGCCTTTTTTTTTTTTTTTTTTCTCCCCAGAAACCTAGGAGTAAAACCTACAAATGACAGATAACAGTAACATCTGTGGAAAATGCTGCATTTTTATGAAGATAATGAGATCAAAATTTATGCATAACTTCTTAATGAAATTATGGGGAATTCCAGTCTAGAACTTTATTACATGACCTGGCCTTTCTTTTTTAACCTACCTTAAACAGGTTATATGGCAGTCTTGGAAATTATCACAGAACTGTCATATCCATTCCTACTAGAAAATGAAGAGATGCCCTTGAAAATGGTCTCCATAAAATCTGTAAAAGCCAGTAGGCAACGACTTCTGTAATGTATGTGGATTAAAAGTCAGTGATTGTGCTGATATTCTTGGCTTCAGTCCAAAATTAATGAGCAATAATGGGACAGACCATAATCAAGTGTCATCTGAAGCTTTTATTTTTGTGTCAATGGAGTACCCTTTGGTAAGTGTTGCTGTTTTGCCATCAGAAGAACAGACTTTAAAATACTTCTTGATTTCTTTTGGGATACTTCAAACAGCACCAGCACCAGTTCATTCCTACACCCCTGCCAACGCTGAGCCTGCAAGTCGCCCTCCCTGGGTAACAGATGACGCCTTTTCCCAGAAGTTTGCACCCGGAAAAACCACCACCACTGTCACAAAGCACATTCTACCAAGGGGTGCTCCAGCACCATCTCCTGCCTCAACTTCTGCCTACCCATCTCCAGTTTCAACTTCTTCCCAGGCTCCTCCAATAGCCCGGGGAACAGTTCAGAGGGCTGAGCGTTTTCCAGCCAGCAGCCGAACTCCTCTCTGTGGGCACTGTAACAGTATAATTCGGTAAGGTCATGAGGTTTTGAAGAGGGATGAAGCAGAAAAAAAAAAAGAGACTGGTTATTGTACATTAATATACAGTACCAGAGCCTAGGACTCAGTTCAATTACCCAGCAGGGATGTCTGTTGTCTGTTTCATTAATTTAACATTTCCAGAGCTCATTTTGCTATTGTGTGGTTCACTTTGTATCGCTGCAAAGTTATACATGCTAATTGTTTGTTTCTTGGATGCAGTGGCAAATCACTGTTTGTTGTTTAAACAAGTTTCTGGTCCTAAGGTACCCCTTGAAGGAGGTACGGACAACTGGGAGAGTTGGGGAGGGGGGGATTATGGAGAGAAAAGGAAAGAGACATCATTTTGGAACAACAGGCAAATGTAATTGTTGCTTTTGTGTCTGGAGAAAGATAATGCCTACACTCTTATTACCAGTGATTCACAGCATGCCTCTCCCTTCTCTCCCAATTCATTCTGCTGGACCAGTGCCCATTGTTACCCTATGGACTGCTAACCAGCTTGAAGTAATCCACGTTAAATGACAGTCTCTCCCACTAAAAGGAGCTAGTTTGGTGATGTCAAACTGCTGGTTATTGCCCTTTATATATTATGAAATGGAAAGGCTTCAGTAATAATCACTTTAAAGTTAAGAGTAAATCACCAAAATGAATTTAGTATGTCTTCCATATAATCAAACAGCAAGTTGTCATCTGATAGTCTGACATTTACAGAACATGCTGTATGCATGCTGCTCTCAGATGAAAAGGTGGCAGGAGACTTCAGGAGCGATTGTGCAGTGTGGGTGTGTAGGTTTGGAAACTTGCCTGCTTTTTCATGCTTTCAAATAGTAACATTGTCTTCTGTATTACAACCCTTGGCCTTTACCTCTTGTCTTTGCAGCTGTTTACAAAGGCCACTTCTAGCTATGCAAATACGAAGACAATTGATGATTTTTCCAGCAGTTGTCTCTAATACAACTGAACAATAATGAACTGATTGGGAAAGTGTTTGAGTAATGACCTTGAAAAAAACATTTCTGTTCAGACTTCTGGATCCTATTTTAATATGCACCTCCATGGTTCCAGTAGAATGCTTATTATACATGTATGTGGTGTCTAAAGTGGGTTTGTAATCAGGGTCATTCAATCTTTTCGCAATACAAATAAGATAATTACGATTGTTTACAGGGGTCCTTTCCTGGTAGCCATGGGTCGCTCATGGCACCCAGAAGAATTCAATTGTGCTTACTGCAAGAAATCCTTGGCTGATATGTGCTTTGTGGAAGAGCAGAATAGTGTGTACTGTGAGCGCTGTTATGAACAGTTCTTTGCACCAACCTGTGCCAGGTGTCACACCAAGATCATGGGGGTAAGAGAATATGCTTAACCCTTTCTCCAACTGTGTGGTTCACTGAAATAGTGGAATAGTTTAAACGCTAAGCGATGAATGTAGATATTTAATTATTTCCCCTTTTAAAATAATAATTTATCAGCCTGTTGGATTATTTCAGAATGAGAAACGTATTATTTTATAATAAATTTTTGTATCCAAAATCTTGGATATTTTTGTACCTTATTCAGCTCAGAGAAAGAATATGTACTCCAGTTACCATCTCTCCAAGTGTAAAAGAAGAAACACTTTCTAGGTAGTTTTTTGTTATCCAGTACACACTATGTTACTTTTATCTACCTTTTCCTTATATTTTTAGTAAGAGACTTGAACCGTTTTTTTTATTCTTATGCAGGACTTAAGTCTAAATTTCCATGGAGAAGTCAGTGATCTTGGGAAGAGGCGTGTTGCTCTTGCTGCACCTCACTGGTAGCTAGCAACACAGCTGCCAAGAGGAATTCTGCTGACTTCTTATAGTTAAGAAAATTCAGAATAAATACAAAGATCTGAATTCCAGAAAGGCAAAAATAGATGCCACTTAATGTATTCATGCTTAGATACAAGTAAATTTGCTCTACATACACCTTAGATAGCGATGAGGCTGGAATACCACAAGACAAGTTTAGCAGTGTATTTACATGTGCACTTACAGTCAATACATGACATGATTGTCCTGTATGAGGAAGCAATGAGTACCACAATGGTTTTTCACTGCTTGGCTGTCACCTTTTGACATCTGTCTAAATGTTGGTATTGGCAGATTGGATGCTTTTCAATTGCCAATTAGGGATGGCAGCATCAGACATCTATGGTGAAGCTCTGGCTCCAACCAAGTCTTGTTTGCTACTGCAGCAGTAGGAGTAATTTTACAGCAGAGTACTGACTTAACTTACCTAATGAATGCTGGCACAAATCAGTTCCCCATTATAGATTTTCATCAGGAAAATAGCAAAGATGCCAGCTGCCTCTATTTATATTAATAAGGTTTCTCAATCTGTTTTTTGCTTCTTAGCTCAGTGAGGTTCATAAAGGGATCCAAACCTATTTATCAGTGATAGTTGTTTTGCAAACACTAACAGAAGTTAATGAATCTCAAATGGTGATTCTCTAATGAGATCTATGGCACACATAGACTATTTTATCTACTCACTGGATTGAAAGGGTGGAAGAGAACTTCAATCCCTTTTGTCATAGTCAATGGAGATTAAAAATAGTCTTTAAAAGAGAATCAGAATCAGAATCTACGTATATAATTGGAACCACATAAAATAGAATCTGGATTCTCAGCTGGTGTAAATCACTGCTGTTTCACTTAAGTTAAAGCTAAAGTTACACCAGTTATGCAGCTGGCCCTCCGAGATCTGAACTGTTTGACCAAGATACTCTGTTGAACACCATCCTGGGCACAAAATTGACAAATTAGCAGGTAACCATGCATCACAGCTCAGTATAGCAGCTTTTGACTTGGAGGACTTCTGTATGACAAGATAAGAATGAAGCAGTAATAGAGATTGCTCCATACTGGATAGAAGAAAGGTGCTGATAAAATCTGGGAACTGTTTAAGAGAACATCAGTTGCACAGAACTTGTGTTTTTTGTGATGAACACATGGCCTAGGAACAGACATGCAGATTCATTTTCACTAATCACATAAGTTAAAATTTAAGAACTTTTTTTTTTGTGTTAGATTTTCACATTAGTTTGATAAGTGTTCTTGTGAGAAGCTTAAAGAAATCAGTACAGCCTAAGTTGCTTTGAAACATCAGATTTAAATCACCCCTTGCATGCATTTCTTGGTCTTAGAGAGAAAATTACTCTTTAAAATGTATTTAACAAATCATACTTTTGCATTGAAGAGTTCATATGAGTCGTGCCAAAAGAGGAGAAAATGATCAGAATCTTTGTGCAGAATCTCTCCTGCAACAGCAATTGGGCATGTTGATACAAATAGCTGGCTGAACTATGTTGTTTCATTTTGGCAAATACATTGTTCTAGAAAGTCTGCAGTCCTATTTCCTCTTTCTTTCCAAAGGAGCCCAATTTCTGTCATGCTTCTTTCTTTTAAGGAGGGGAATTGGCTGATACAGAAGAGAAAAATTTAGAGCATCTCTGCCTGGTGTTTGTTCTCTAGTAGGTAGTTGCAGGGCATGCTATTCTGCTGAGGATTTTTGGGTTTTGTTTGTTTTACAGGAAGTGATGCATGCCCTAAGACAGACTTGGCACACAAGCTGCTTTGTCTGTGCTGCTTGTAAGATGCCATTTGGGAATAGCCTCTTTCACATGGAGGATGGGGAACCTTACTGTGAGAAAGGTATGGCCAGCTGGACAGTTCTGCTCAGTAATCATGTGCTTCAGGTAGTATGGAAGCAATGCAGGAATAAAGGAGCTGATGAACAAAATAAAATCAGCTAGCCAGCCAGCACGGATTTTGTTTCCACTCCCTGCATCTAAACATGTTTCCCTCGCTGTATTTTTCTCCACTTTATCTGATAGACTGGCAGAACGTTGTTCTTTTGCCTCTATGTCCCTGAATGCTTTACCTCATTTCTCTCCTTTACATATTATGAAATACCTTCCATTTCTCTCCCTACGTATTTTTCCATGTCCCACTCCCTTCCCTGGTAGATTCTGTTCACTAGAAATCTACATGTTACAATGTGAAAAATTCTTCTTTTAGAGTTTTGGTAGTGCTTCTCTACAGTAGGTATGGGTTTCTGCTTAATTTCTCTTATACTAAGTTGCTTGAATTACGACCTCTGATACTGCTACCTCACCCAAACCTGATCAGCCAACACAGATGAAAAGATAGCTCAGCTCAGATGTGCAACACATAGAATCATTGAATCATTTAGGTTGGAAAAGACCTTAAGGATTATTGAGTCCAACCTATGTCCAGCATCTCCCAAACCCCTAGACCATGTCTCGAAGCACCTGCTAGTGCAGAGTTTGTGTTCTGAGTGCTGCAACAAATTAACTGCTGCTTGCCAACTAAGAAAGGAAAAGGCCACATTTTCCCAAACTGTGGAAGGGGTAATATGGTTTAATAAATGGTGCTTGCCATGCAAATGAGTTGCCTGAAATGGTCAGGAAGCAGGTTGAGTTTAAGTGGTATTTAGTCTGTAAGCCCTACCTTGTCCATTTAATGAGCTTCTGGTGTACTTCTCTCTGGAGATTCCTTCCCCATGGTTGTGCAAATTAAATTCTACAAATCAGAGTAACATTTAGTAAAGAATTAAAAACGTAGAGCATGACTGACTTGGCACCTACCCTTTAAAACTGGAGATTTTGCTATAACCTCTAACAATTCTCACAAATTCCATATACCTTTAGAATTTCTGCTAATCTTTTTCAATGTCGGTTCTTTCCAAATTGCATTTGATATTCAAAGTAAAGATGTATTAACCAGCCACTATGAGGTTTCCATAATATTCTCTCTTCATGCAGACAGAACATAAATCCAGTTATGGAAATTTAAACTGTGCTTCTGTAACACCCTTAAGGTAACACTCAGCGGCCGTTAGATAGTGTTTTGTATGGTCGTATTTGTCCTTACGAACAGCTTGCACATACATTAAAGTTAATTTAAAACTAATGTGAGAAACTGCTTCAAATTTCATGAATTTTTCGTTTGTTTTCTATGTTTGTGATGTCAACCGTTTTGCTGATGTGGGGTTTTCCAATGAGTTTGTATTGAAATAATGAAAGAAAAGAAGCAATTTTCAGTGGATGTAGTAGGAAACTGAGCGAAAACAATCCAAAAATTCATCCTCTGGAAACTTTTTCTATTTCTCTTGTATTTAACACAATTATGTTAAGACTTTGTTCTAACTTTGCTTTTTATTTTACTTTAGATTATATTGCTTTGTTCAGCACAAAATGCCACGGCTGTGATTTTCCTGTTGAAGCTGGAGATAAATTCATTGAAGCTCTTGGACACACTTGGCATGATACCTGCTTCATTTGTGCTGTAGGTTCTATACCAAATACTAGGTCATTTTTTTATACTCATAAATTGTGAAGTAACATCAGAAGAGCTGAAAGCACGAATGACTAACATATGTCTAAGGATGCAGAGGGCTTGAATTTCATTTTTTACTTGCAGATGGAGAAAGATGGGAGTAATTTCTCTTCTCCATAAACTTTTACTAGAATTATTAAATTTGGCCATCACAAGTGAGTGCTTTCTAATAAAAAATCCAGTTTTAGAGAGCACGTACAGTAATACATACCACTATTTCTGTTATTGTTTCCAATGTTTACCCAGTAAAGCAGGATTTAAAATAAATTAAGCCATGCAGAACAGTATATCTATAATTCTACTTACAAAGCAGTGCAGTTTGTATTTCCATGCAGAATGCTTGGTGAACCTTGCAAAAAGGAGTCTGTTTAGAGAGAACAAATAGTAATTAGTATAGAAATCGGTCCAACTCATCAATCTGTGGTGTGCATACAGCTATATAGTGTGGCCATATTCCCACACTCTGTACACACAGTAGTAAAATCCATATGATAAACAGTACTTTTCATATGGTTCTAATACAGCTATTCTGTGCTACAACATATGATTCCTAAGGTAATAATATCTAGAACCTCTAATTAGCTAAAAATAGCATGTTGGCAACACCAAAAAAGGCAGCGACAAGTTCTAATGTTTGTTGAACTCTGAAATTTCGGTTGAAGAATAGAAAGTGTAGAAATGTTTATGAATATCTAAAGCTAAATTAGCTACTGGTCTTTCAAGGATACATGGAAGTGAGTGATACAAAAGCATCCTCTGAAAATGGAAGTAGTTTTGAAATTCTAACATAGGAAGGAATACCAAGACAGCGAGTTTCCTTCACAAACAAACAGCTATTAGTCACTTAGAAAAAACACTTCCTCTGAATATTTTGTGATCATTTTCGCTTGTTAATTTAACTGCATTATTATGTATTTATTTAAATCAGCAAACAAATTTTTCTGTGGAGGTGTTCGTTTTGTTAATGCAGTCCTCACAGCATTTTTTGTTAGGAGCTAACTTTCTTTCAGGGGGTTAAGTCAAATGTAAATAACACATGGCTCTTAATTTCTAGCATGCTATCCTCATATGCTTTCACGTGATTTTCCTTCCACTTGTAGTAGCATACCACTGATGTTATCACTTACTGGTCTTAAGCCTGCCATAAGCATTAGGAACAATGTTTATTCTTATTTGTAGATTCTGATGCGTTGACTTCCTTAAGTGGTTCTAGTCAGCTCTGACCTTGCAAGTGGTGTTGCACTGCCCTGTGAGGTATCTGTACGGTTCCAGGGCAGTTTAAGCTGATGTAAACCTGGGCTTCCCTGCCTCAGCCATGCCTTCTGACATGCTTTGTTATGTCAACATCAGCACTTAAGCAGCCAGGCAGAAAACTCTATGGGTAGAAGAATAACCTGGTGAGAATAAGTAATTAGTTTTCAGTGATACCGGCTGTCCAAATGACTCAGTCCTTGATCACATAAGTGCCTGTACCAAGACAAAGTAATAATAGGTATGAGTATCTAATGGTACCATGAAAGGATGGTACTCCTGGTAGCATGGCATCTAACCAGAGCTTTTGTAAAATCATACATTAAAGATCAGAATCTAGCCTTAAACTCTGAGCTAGCAGTCTGTGCGGGAGTGTGCCACTATGCTTTGACAGTCGACACAAGCACTGCTGGGGCACAGCGAAGCTGCCTAGGAGATGGCGTACCCAGACAATCCTGTCTTTCTCTTTTTGTTGTTGTTGTTGGGGGGGGTTGTTGTTGTTGTTTTGGTTTGGTTCGTTTTAATGATTCCTGATTGTATTTATTATTAATTCTAGGTATGCCATGTGAATTTGGAAGGTCAACCATTCTACTCCAAGAAGGATAAGCCACTGTGCAAGAAGCATGCCCATGCCATCAATGTTTAAAAGAAGAGTTGGTAGTCAGTGATGCTGGGGGAAAACAGATGACTAACTGGGCAATTATAAGGTTGATAACTATGGCTAGTATTTCCCCTGGTAAAAGCTAGGAAGTTGATACTTCTGAAGTTTAACCTCTTTTGTAAATGCAGAACATGCTTTGCAGTGTTCATAGAAAGATCTACTGAATGAAGAGTCAAAAACAAATCAACTAGTCCATTACTAGAGCAACACTTGGGGGAAATATTGAAATTAACTGAAAACTGTAATGTAAAAAGTAATGCATAAATACAGTTTCAAATGAACTACCCACAGCAATTCTACTGCTTAGACCACACACTAGTGTTTTAAGAACTGGAAAAGTCCTTTTGTTATAAGTCATTTTCTTTCATAACAAGAATGAGTAAGTGCCACATGTACAATAATCTGTAGAACCCAAAGGCCATAGCTTTCAAAGGGAAATAAATAGATTAGGGTTTCCTCTATGAAAAGCGAGTGCTATTCCATTCTGTTGTGGTGCTATGTCATAGCATCAAGTACTTTAGATTCTTTCCAAATAAGACGTCTGCCTTGAACCAATCTATAGCTGGGAAGCTTAGGAGACAATCCATAACTTAGTTTGAAAATAAAGTGGAAACAGAATAATGCCTTCCATAACCCAGTAAGATTGAGAAAAGCATTTTGGGTCAACCTTGTTAGTGCACTCGGCTTATACATACACAGTAGATTAGTTCACTTCTAGCTCATAATGGAAAAGGACAACTGGTTTTCTCCAAATTGCTCTTACATTGAATGGAATAGACCTGGCTGGAAAGGTCAGCTTTTAATTTGAAAACAGTTTTCCTTTCCTCGTGTGGAAAAAAATACTCAAAGTTGCTTTGGTTTCTAATTCCCACTGATATCAGTGGGAGGTAGGAATCTACATCTGGGCCTTCACATTGATGAACACAGAACACCTCCATTTAGCACAATTAGAAAGTGGGCAATTGCTTGCAAAAATTCCCTGGTCTATCCCACATATTTTTTTTTTTTTTCCTAAAGTAAATTAACATTGATTAAATTTCATAGGGCAGCATAACACCACAGGCACATACTCTTTATTACTTTTGTTAGTTTCAGTGCAACACATCCTGTATTGTAGTAGTATTTGCCATTGTAAAACAGTAGCTAGGCTCTGACAATTAGGGTAACCATACAGTCATCCTTTTAATATTTTAAGAACAACTTTCCAGTTATTCAAACAGTTATTTATAAAACTTCTTTTTTTTTGCAAAAGAGCAATATGTGTAGTACTGATAATACTTTTTAAATATCAATGACTTTTGTATTGGAGACAGCAGTTGTGTCTGATAGAAAATAGAGTTAAAATGGAAAGTCTGATCATTATCCAAGCTTTATTCATTTGTTTAGGTGGGAATTATGATGTGTGCATTGACGGCTTGCAGTACTGACAGTTCTGAATCCGTATTTCTGAGGCTGAGGATGCATTCTGTGGGCCACTTTCTGGTGCCATCTGCACCCTCTTTTACCTTCTGTTTTGAGTAACAAGAAATTACATGGCATTGTCTGCCTTTCCCTCCTATGGGTAATGCCCATTTTAAGAAAATTGGTTTGTCTTTTCAGGGATGAAAAATTATCCAAAGCTTGGGGGAGGAATAAAAGAAATGCGGAGCTCTAATATGAAAGTTACGTTAGCTGCAGGCAGTCTGCATCTCGGACAGAAATAACCATCTGAACTGCCTGTGGCAGTTTTGACACGTATGACCTGTATTTATTCAGTAGGTATCTTAGTTCTCACTGATCTTAGCAGTGAGCTGATCTGAGTGCTAGAGGATCAGATTTTTGTATGCATGAATTATTCTAAAACAGTGGTACATTATATGCAAAGCCTTTTTTTTTCTATAGCAAACAAATTTTCTGTTTTCAGTCGGTGCTGGGCTGGTGTGAATATGGTTCCATTGATTACACAATACAGAAATCTGGCTCATAATATTCTCTAGAGAAATAAATTGTAATCATGGAAGTTAAGTATTTTTTCACTCACATTTGACTTCATTAAATACCTTTTCATAACAGTGAGACAATTCTAGATTTCCTTTTAATTTTTGAATGTCACTCAACAAAATGGAGTTTATTATTTTCTGTTATTTAAGAGAATTCCTATCAACATATATGCTAAGACTGCATTGAAGATATTCTTTAGCCATATTTCCATGATACTCCCTGATTGGGACTAGTCTCTTACGGATTCACAGTCCTTGGGAGGACACAAAATGCTAGGGCTGGTGATGCCTCAGAATGTCATGAGGTCTTTTCACCTGTAATCTGTGTGTGTGTATATGTGTCTTACTCTCCGCCTTCCCCCTCAATGCCCCTAAAAGCTCCCTCTTCTCTGACAGTGTGAAGGATAAAGCATTTTACGAGATGGCCAGAGATGGAGGACTGCAGCTTGGGCAGGGGTTCAGTCTGTGAGATGGTGGTAGGCAGCATGGCAAAGGCTGTTTCTTCTTCATGTTCATAGGGGAGCCCAAATTGGCAGCTGAAGTGACCCAGATCACCCTGTGACCTGCTGGGGTGGACAGGGGTGTGAGAGACAGGGGTCTCGGTGCAGGCAGAGGAAGGGAGGCTTGGATCAGAGAAGGGAGAGCACCTGTGGCAGTCAGAATGTAGGGGCTCTTGCGGCCTCTCGTTGAGTGTGAAAAGATAAGGCATTGAGGAGACTGGGGTTGGAGGAGGGGGAATAGCTAGGCAAGGCCAGTTTCACTAAGCTGACATGTTAGCTGGGGTGGGGCAGAGCAGGGAAGAGGGGAATAGCCAGGATGACTCACTACAGTCAGGGAAAGGGCTTGAAGCAAGAAATGAAGGTACAAGTAGCTCACCAAAGTCCAGAGAGATAGTATGAATATGTACAGAAGGGGTAAGCAAGGGGAGTACAGGATCTAACCTAGTAAATTTGAAGGCAGTACTGCAGAAAGGTGAATGCAATGTATGTAAGCACAGCTGAGCTAGCTTGTGGAGTGGCAGCAGTGACAATGCAGCAGCATAGACTTCAGTGGGAGCCATACTAGCTTGAGCGTCCTGAAAATTTCCTTTTCAGTGGGAGCCGTACTAACTTGAGTCCTGAAAATTTCCTTAGGCAGATAACCTGCACTGTAACACATGCCCTGACTCCAGCTGGTGTCTGAGCAAGTGAGATTAAAGATAGTTTACATATCACTATATGAGGTACAGTGATATCTCTGAATGAAGAACAGAGATACCCTGAGGATTATCATATAATAAATTTCCTGTTTTGACTTGTGCTGCTTCATAATGTGGTCCAAAAATAGGGAATCCACTTACCTGCCCTTGATATCTATATTAAGATACAATTTTTGCACATATCTGAACCAGAAATTTGTGAATAATAATGTAGCATTTTCATTTTCCCAGGGTAGAATACCACATAACTGCTGATACTCTTCTGCCATGTGTCACCTTTGTGATATGGAAGGAGGAACGATGCATATATCTATGTAATTTAGAATAGGGCCTTTCAACAAGCACTGAACATAAATGCTGTACAAAAATATGCAAGATGGATAATGTGTACTCGTTTATATTTTATGTCTTGTAACAGATGCCTGGGACAAGTCCTAAGTTCCTCTAAATATTTCTTTTTGTTCTAATTAACATGGGGTTTTACATAATAAAACAAAGATACTGTACCTCTGAATGATCAAAGACCAGTCTTTTATCTAATTAAAACTTGTTCAATAATTTTTCAGTCAAAGGCTTCAAAAATTACCTTGATGCTTTTTCTCTTATTCTGTTCTTTATACAGAACAGGGTAAATGAAATGTTTCCAAAGATAACTGCTTTTATTATCTGGAAAAAAACCACTCTTCTGACTTATATTTTTAGAAGTTAGTTTTGACTATATTAGATTTACACATTACACATTTCTAAAATCAATTCAAAACATGAAAAAATGTTTTACTTTGGTCCTTCAGTGGTCAGTACTTTGGGTGAAATGTTTTCTTAAAGATTATTTGTATTTATGTTAAATAATGTGAATGTCCACAGCACTGAACACACTCATTAGTGTCTACTGCTGGGCATGCTAATGTTTATTTGCAATACTTGTCTTCTGGTAGCAGATATTAATTTCTTCAGTATTTATAAACAGCAGAATTTGAAACTGAGTGATTTCTTGCCTGCAGTGATCATATTAGAAGTCTAGGTTTTATAATATATTGATATGTTGACTTGATGCCACAAGTGCCCTTGCTTTTAGATACGTATATTTTCCTAAGTTCCTAGTTATTTCAGAACAGAATGTAGTGTGGTTTATGAAGTGTGAGTAACTACCTTGCATGGATTATCTGTGCCAACATGAATAAAACCATCTAGTTATAAAAGCAATGTGCAAGTACAGTTAAAGCTTTATGATTTGGGCGTATTTATTAATATGGCATGTGAACAGCTGACAGCTTTCAGCCATGTAATACTGATAAGAAAGCATACACAAGCTTGTACTCTCTACTTCAGACCTGAAAATAAAAGGCATTGGTTTCAACTTTATTATATACCAATCTCGAATGTTTTATTAACCAAATAACACTGTTTTAAACAAACAAATGTTAGTATGCTTAAAAGATGTAGTGTACTAACAGTACATGTTGTAACTTAGCAAGACTTGTACAGTCACAGACCTTATTGTGTCAACAAATACTGTTTATAGCAACTTTGTAAGGAATGGGTAAATTCTCTCTTAGGTTACATCAATGCATCTGAGAAGTAAGTTTGACTGTGTAAGTTCAGGTGGGTGTTCTTCCATTTCTTAGCAGAAGTGATGTTAAATAATATATAAAATGTTTTAAATGTCCTTACTGAGCTCTAGTGCGTGCCAAGAAATACGTTCAAATGAAAGGATATCTTCATAGAACAGTGTGGTTTATAAAAACAGCCATTTTCTGCATTCCTAATGCACACCCCTCAGGAATGCAGGATTTTTAAAGATACAACTAATTATACTAAACCTAATTAAAAAGTTGGATGATAAATGGACAGATTTGGCTTTACATGACACTACAAAGTACAATATCAGGAATCACAACTTTGTGCACTTTGATTTTATTTTACAGCCCTAATTTCTGTTTACAGTGTGCATAAGGAAAAACAATTCAAAAGAAAACAGAATATTGGCAATTTTCTGTCTGTTCAAAATTGCTGTTTTTCAGATTGTCTGTTCTGACCTTTAACCTTTGCACAAGACAGTGGTTCCTAAACTGTGCACTGTGATCCCTGGAGAGTTCAGCTGTTGGAAGTGGAAGCAATAGAGGCACAAGCACAGCACTGTGCCAGCTAATAGGGTGCAAAAAGTGAATAGAGCAAAGTTCATTAGAAAAGGACGTGGTGCAAAATGGCTTGATAAGTATTTCATTAAGAGATTCTTAAGAGAAGAGAGATTATGATTTGCTTTGAAGAAAATGGTGATTCCAGAACTATAGGCTTCGGGATTTTTGGCATTGTTCCCCTCCCCCCCCTCCCCAATCATGAATCTTAAAATTCAGCCAGTTTCTGTTGATCAAGAAAGAAAGGAATGTGTGAATAAGATTGCTGAAACCATCATCGAATACACAATGAAATGCTTTGTTCTCCCAGCCAAATCAGAGAGTTATGGATGAGACTCAGATTATAGTCAGGCATAAATTCTGTGCTGTATGCCTATAAAACATGCCCTTAGATAGCTGTTAAAAATACAGTTCCTCCTCCTCTTAGGAAGATTACATCAAAAGAAAACAGTAACAAATGTGAGTTGTACTAATAAGGACTGTCAGACTGAGTCACAAGACTTCTGTGTAATACGAACAAGCAGAATATTTTTTTTTAATGAAGGTAAACTTTTGAACAAAACACATTCTTCCTTTAAAAGTTTCCAGATTTTAACACTTAGGGAATAATAAATCAGTGTGCATAAAGTATCATTAATAAGTCTGCTACAAAAGTATTTTCTAATGTTACTACTTTAGAATTCAGATTATTTTAATTAATGATAAAAGATGTTAGGAAAAGTTTTCTGCTTCTTTTTACTATGTGTAGTGTCACTGAAAAAAAGTTGAGGCCTTTCTGAAACTGAATTAATGCCTTTTTTCTTTTAATTAGTAGATGTGGATAAAAATACAACTTTGAATTGAATAGAGGTGATGGTCCTTCTAGTGCTTGTGGAGTGAATAGTGCTTGCTACAAGAAAGCTAGGAAGCCTGCTTTCTAGAATGTCTTATTCTTATGGTGCATCAAAAAGGATGTTTTGGATTTTTAGGAAGCGTAATATATAGCTATAATTAAGCATCTTACTTTAGAACAAAAGAATTATTTACAAGATTGTCATTATTCTAAGATCTAATCATATGTAGACTGAAAAATAATGTTGGGATCAAGGTTTACTTTGATTTCAAGAAACCTTAATGTTGATGAATGCAAGCATTCCTATATGCATGTATGGAACATGTATGTAGACTAAAGCGCCCAGAACTGAGGCTCTGATTTCCCTTAGGTGGATGCATTTCACACATGCAATTGTCATATGGTCCATTTACTACAGATAGCATAATAATAATGCATTAAACTGAGTTCACCTAGAGACCTAGTTTTTGTTATTTGTATTTGTGCTTTATAGGGTAACATCTCTAGACTTGTGATAGCATAGGAGATACGGGAACAGAAGGAAGGACATAGTTTCCAAAATGTGGCTTCATTTAAAAAATATGAATTCAGGAATAAAAATGTATTTGTGCATTATAAACCAAGACCAAATATATTCTTTCACAATCAAAGGTTCTTCCGCAGTACCCAGTGCCGTTGCTAGGCCTGCACATTCCCTGACCCATTTTTTTTTCTTCCTGGAAGTCTTTCTATGTACTCATTGTATGAGGACATCCTACATTTCCCTATTATTTCTGCACATGTGGCAGCCTGACCAGAGTTACTGTTACACAGGCTTATAACCTGTGTAACTATGTGGGGTAAAAAGTAGTTGTCATGTGCTGCGCTGCTAGTGTGTGTTCAGTCAGCCTTCTGCATCCTCGAAGTACCAGATTTACTGAGATTTATGGTGGATACCCAATATATGACACTAATTGGAAGTTTCTGCTTTACTGCCTGTTTGCTACACAGCATCTATACTACACTGCTCATACTTCTGGCCAAAAAATCCTTGCAATAAATGTGATAGTGCTAGCCAGAGAGATTCAGGTTCTAGCTATCACATCAGATTTAGCATACCTGAATCTAAACTGTGTTGCTATGAAATAAGGACAGTGCGTAGTTATCCTTTGAGAGTGTATTCCCAGCGGAATACAGCTGCAGCAAAAGGAGAACAGGGCTGCATTTTATGTAGATGATTATTTTCTGCCATCTGTATTAGGTAAAGCAGTTTCTGGAATGGGAGCTTTTCTGAGTTGCCCTTCTTCTGTTACTTTGTTGTGACATGAACTAGGCTGAATTCAAACTTGCAAAGATTTCTGTTCATTTGGCAGAATTTATTTGTGCTCACATTGAAGGACTCCAGGTTTCCCCCGTGTCACTTACTCAGCTTTGTGTTACACATCTTATAATGGTGTAAACAGTCTGGCGGTGTCAATTACACCTGTGCACACAACCACAGACTTTTAGGTTAGGAGAAGCATCCTCAGACTAAATTCTTAGTAGCGAATACATAACACATTTTATAGACTTACATGGCTGATGGTTGTTGGAGACTTCATGGATTTCCTAAGCAGTCACAGAAGCTGCTCCCTGTCCAGGAGCTCTCTTGAAAAAAAAACAAACAAAACGACAAAAAACCAAACCAGTCAGTATTATTAAAAAGTAGACATTAAAGTCTGGGGGCAGTGTATACCTTTAGGGTCCAGATTTGCACTATTTAGAACAACCTCAAATAGTTTTAGCTCCTATGCAATTCTCACAAAAAAAATATTAGAGAATGCATAACAGCTGGGCTGTTACTACTCCTCCCTAACTCTGGGTAAGAATCCTCATCCCCCTCCAGCTTATGGAAATTCACTGGCACAGAAAGGTATAAATTACATCTCCGTGTGCCAGCTTCAGAGAAACTGGCCACAAGTACTTAAGCTGAGAAGATTTTACTCATTCCTTTAAAGGACAGTGAAAAAGTCTTATGCTTTCTCTGATTTCATTAAAAAAACCCAGGTCATTGTTTATTTTAGACTTTCATTATTAAGTGCAACTACTTAGAAGTGAGCAATTGCTATCAAAAAGGGCACATGTGAAAGTAGCATAAATGAGATAAAAATGTAGGAGTGAAAAATACAAAGAAAAAGCAGCTTGTAGCGTTAACAACCACCCAATCTACCCTTCCTTTATTCATCGCAGCATAATTTCTTGTAACTGAATTAATGGTGAAACATTCAGTAATAGGCCTTGGTAAGGAAATAGGAGCAGTGTATCAGGATATCCTTTTTCCGCCCCAGAGTACCAATACTTTCAATTTTATATACAACGGAAGTAATTAATTGTAACACAAAGAAGCACAGCTGTGTTTCCTGATGGTCACACAGGCAATAGCTACTCTTGTTTAGCATTTTGAGTATGTACACTGAAAACTGTTCAGCTGCCCTGAACATTTTGTATTTGGGGAATTTAATTTCCACTCGTAGCTTTTGAATTTATAGTGGAATTTTAATATGCTATTATCTTAGATCCAATCCTGCATCCCTAATCAGGTAATTTTTTGCTGATGCCAGTGGGAGTTTAAACTGAATTAGGTATAGCTGCCAAGTCCAGAGATTTGCAGACACGGGCAAATTTCTCATTGGAAGCAAAGGAAGTTATAGACTATTTGTCAGGATTTGCTTTTAGTTGTATGTGTTTCTTTAATTTGTTCAAGTTCCAGTTCCTGTGCATATTCAAGTATCCTACAGACTAAGAGAGAAAAACTTTATTGCTATGCCTTTAACTTCATTACATATTTTCAGACATACTAGCTGACTGCTGTGCCTGAAATACAAGCATATCCTTTTCTTACTATTAATTTAGTAGACCTTTATTATTTTAGTTTTGCTAGAATATGAAAAAAGAGGAGAATGAAAATATTTTGCTGCATTTGTTCTTATTTAACAGCAATGCATTCATGGTTAAAGACATGTTTAGACTGAGAAAAAAATTAAGGATTTGATTAATTGAAACTATTTGGTTCATTTGTATAGGATTCAGATCTGTTTCGGTCTAATAAGCTTGGAAGAACATAGCATTTTCAGTCTCATAAACCCTCATCTTTTTAAATCTCTGCACTGCCCACTATAGCTGCTAGAAACACATCCACTTGAATCCATGCCTCTTAAGGACAAAGCTGTTAGACACACCAAGACAGAAATTTTCTGTATTGAAGACAATTATCCGTGTTCAACAGCAGGTTTAAAAAACATTTCTTCTTTCAGCATTGGTTCAGATTCTGTTGCTGAAAAGGATCATTATCAAGAAGTGAAATTTTTTTTACAACAGCTTGAGGGGATGAAACCACAGCATCGGTAGGAGAAATGTTAATACAATGTGGGTTTGGATCTAAGGATTACTCAAGCTTGTAAAAGAAACTAACAAATACCTCTTATAATAAAAGGTGGAGGAACACAAGCATATCTGAGATGTACTCATTCTCAGAGAGAAGCTTATAATGAAAACTTCCTTGTAGATCATTCAGCATTCACTGCAGACTGATAGTTAATTCAGAATATAAAGTTTTAAATCAGCACTAGAGTCTAAATACCTAATCTTCTCAGAGCCAATGAAGACTTTCAGGATTTTATTTGCATGCCTCTAGGGGAAAACATATTACTAACTCTCAGACAAACTGATGCGAGAGAAGCACCCAGGTGAAGCCTGTGCTGAAACTACAAATATTTTCTTTATTCTGTGTAAGACTTTTAATGTTCTCACTACCCAAGACTGGCTTTAAGAAAAACAAAATAATTTGAAATGTTTCTTTGTATTTATAAGGAGACTTGTCTCAGGATTTGTTATGGCCTGGTGAAAAGACCGCAATATGGTTTTTTACTGGGAATCCATAAAAACAGGAACATACCGCTCAACTAGGCAAAGGCAGAAGAAACAGAAGAAGCAACACAAAGTTTGGTTCCTGACTGGCAAAATGTCTCCTAGAGCACTTGTAACAACAGGGAAGGTGCTCCCATTACTACAGTCCTTTGCAAGATTCAGTTGAGTTCCCTACTACACAGCTCCCTGAGGAATCGGTTCACATCCTGCAGCAGCAGCCTAAGGCACATGACAGGTAAAGCCATTACTCCTCCTTCCTCCTTGTCCACCCGCACAAGGCTGAAGAAGAATCCGGTCTGCAGAAGCCCAGAAGTAACCCCAAAACACACCAAGTGCTTAAGCTGTGGGAACAGTTTTCTGTTTCTATGTCCTGTGCTCTGCCCATTGAACTGTTGCACTTTGGAGTGTCTCCACAATGCTCTCGAGGGCTGCACTGTGCTCGGTTCCACATCATGCTTGTTGGACTGAAGGTTGGCCAGAGCTTGCAGTGTTGAGGAATACTTTTGCCTTTTTACTATCAGTGCTTTGCTAGCAGAAATATTTTAAAAACACTTCACGGATTTGATTCTGCCTTATTGCATTAATTACGCTTATATTTGAAACACTTAATAAAATCCATGACACTTCTAAGTAACAAACAGCTGAATAAATTTATAATTGAAAGAATGTGCTTTCAAGTAAAATAATTCTGAAAAAAGACAAAGCCAAATTCACGTCATTTTAAGTGAAAAAATTGTGTTCCTGGCTGAAGGGTAATACTCTTTTAATATGTAACATGGAATATTTATTTTGGTAACAATAACAGAGAAGTACTCATCTAATTGCAAACAGTTTTCAAAAATATATTTGGACCACAGATTTAAGACACATGAATTCCAGAGACAGGGGAAGAAGGATCTACAAAGATAAAGTCCTATCACGTGGATGACCTTCTCCCTATATATACCTCTTTGTTCTTAAAGATCTTTTGATATTTAAGGTTTGCAGTTCCCAAGTGATTCCAAGAACTAATAAGAAATTTCTGGAGAGGAAATGACAAAGAAAGCAGCTGGAAGGCTATCCACTTCATGATTCAATTTTTTTTTTTTTTTTTTTTAACGCAGCTCTCTGTGTCGTGACAGTCAGTCTTGAACTGCTTCTATATTTCATGTTAAGACTTCCACACCCCATCCTGGCCAAATGTCGAATGAACAGATGTTTATTTTCAGATTTTCAGACTACACTGTCTTTGAGTGTTGCTCAATTGACAAAATAAATACTTCATGATGTGTCTGAGTTTTTACGGATTCCTAACATCTTCACCAGGTGAGATGTCTGTTACTGATAACTAGCTCACTGGAACCTTGTGTCTTTCTGAGTGCCTGTCACCTCAAGTGCTCATTTTCTGGTTTAAATAGGTATCTCTACCTATCCTGCAAGGTAAACAAAGCAAAACAAATCATGTTTGATTCTTCATAGATAACTTGACAAAAATCTTAGGTTAAATTCTCACAGTTACTTGGGGTTCTTCAGGCAGTGCATAAAGAAAAATTTTCCATCATCAGGTTAGACATCTCGCATGTCAGAATTGGTCAACAATCTCCTTCTCACACATAGACCATTGTATGACTGTAAATAAGGAATTTTAGTCTAATCACATTGTCTTCATACTTTTGCTGTAAATCTGTATGTTTCAAAAATGACAGTTTATATCTGTATGAAATTGGAAACATATTTTAGGTACTGCACTGTTTTGAAAGACACCAGTACTTTCCATGTGATGTTTCATCAGATACCCATCACAATCTAAATACTTTTTCAGGACTTTTCTGTTATGATTCATCATTGGAGATCAAGATTCAGTTCTGTCTCCTGCAGCTTTAATATTGTTATAAAGTCGTTTACTTTTACTGACTTTATTCTGTGATTAAGATGAATATTTACACAGTGCTCATTTATGCAGAGAAGAGGCGCATTGGCCACAGCAATGCAAACTTCATCCTCAGGAACACTATTTCTGACCTGACAGGGACTATCACGTGTGATATCTTCAGTGCCCCAGTGCCTTGAAAAGTACAAGATGTAAGGGCAATTTCGGCCATGTGCAAATTTACTCATCAGGAACTGGGTAAAAATAGTTGATCTGTTTCACGCATGGGATCAAGCAAATTTCAAGGCTAGTGGCTTTTGCTAAATTAATGCATACTGGATTTAAATGATTATCCAACATCTGAAAAGCACAGGACTGTATTACCACACAGATTATTACTTAAAGAGATGCTAGCTCTAACAGCTTTGGTTCTGGTTGGGAGCACACACACGCATGTTGCATTCTTCTTCCATATTGAGTGTCTATTCTGTTGCTATAATCTGATAGTAGACAGAGTGGAAGAACAGCAGACTCATATTTTCCTTTGAAATTATAAACATAAGCATACAAGTTCTGTATTGCTTGGCATGAAAACTGTGATTTTGTCTTTCTCGCAGGCTGTCTTTGTTTAGGACACCGACAGATTTTTCTGAATGATGGTCATCGGAAAAAATTTTCTGGAAGTCTAATAAGCCAAGACCTGTATTTTTAAATGCCTATCAGCATAGTATCTGGCCACCTACACTTACTAGGTGTGCCTTTAACTGCCTACATTTTTAAAGAATTTGTGAAGTTGATAGGTTTGAAATTATACTTCCTCTTTTGTTTTGCTGTATAGGATAGTATGCAAGCTAAGCACTCACCTAACTAACAATCCATGGGTATAGCACATGTGAATGCTATTGCAGAGCCAGTGCTCTTATCTTAGACTCAGAGGTGACAACTCTGGAGTGGAGTACACAATATTTACAAGTCCTATCTGATACTAGCATATACAAAGCCAGAGCTAGACCATAGAGAAGTCAACAAAATAAGTAAGCCTGTGTTTCCCACAATATATGCACATGTGGCTATTTGGCACCAATAAGTGAGACTGCTTCCCAATTGGTTATTCTCTACCAACAGTTCATCTGGGCAGGCATGTTGACACTAGCAATTGCTGGTGTGTCCCAAAGGCCTAAAGGGTGTTTTGGTCTGCAGCAAAGGGAAACTGAGTAGGTCTGTATGATCCATATGATCTTAATTTCTCTCTGTAGTTGGCTTTACGTGCAAAGTTCTTGATGCAGAACAACGAAGTGGCAGGACAAGTGAAAGGCAAGACCACACCAACAACATAACTGCTGCCACTTCATTGAGTGAAGAATTAAAAACAGCAGCCCAGGTGGCAAATCATGTCCTTCAACAACCTTAGCAGTGAGCAAAGAAGTTCACTGCAGATGTTATAATGTATTCCAATCTAACTAACTGGGCTTATTTATTTAGAGATATAGGAAATGGAACAAAAATCCCAAACAATTTTGTCCTTTGCAATCAAACGGTATCCCTCATACGGCAGTGCAATGTCAACCTTTTCAGAACTGTTTTTCTGCAAAGCTAAAAGGCCCATTTGACATCCTCAATTTTCCCAATGCTGTTGCCACCATTGCCTGCTCATTGCCCACCCCAGCTCACACACAGGCCCCCTTTAATTCACATCAAAGCTGTTACGGTAATCCTCCACTCCACCTACTCTGTGATTCTTGGCAGCCTGTCCATTTTCCATGGCGCTCACTCCATCAGCATCTGGATGGCGCTTCCCAGCTCCGCAGCCATAGCTGCTTCTCACGTCTTGACCCTGCTCCTCGGCCAGCAGTGCCTCCATTACACCTACTTGGCCATGGTGTGCCCTCACACCTTCCTGGCCTTTCCTAGAGGGGCTCCCCCACCTTCTTCGCTGGGAAAGCCCTTCTCGGCGGCGGGGTAAGACACAGTCTTGGTGCCGGGGGCGGTGAGCGGGTGTCCGAGCGGGGCAGGGAGCCTAGCGACAAGCTCGCTCAGGCGGCGGCTGGCTACGGCCTGCGCTCCCGCCCGAAGTGGGACTACGGGGGAGGAAAAGCAGGCCCAGCTAGTTCCTCCCGGCCAACTTTTTCCCGGGGTGCCCCGCCAGCCTTCCCGCCCACGGCACGTGTGGACGGAAGGGCGGAGGAGGCGGCCGCCGCCGCGGGGGGCCCGGGCCGCAG
>VZZY01007830.1:54444-70476 GCA_013400335.1 Eurystomus gularis | reverse complement strand
CGGCACGGCGCTGGCGGGGCCGGGCCGCCTGGCAGCCCGCGTTGCGTTCGCTCGCCGTCAGCTCCCTCCCCCCGCGTCTGCGCCCCTGGTGTTGTAATCCCGGGCTCGGTGCCGAGCGGCCCCAGCCGGAGCGAACGGCAGCGCCTGTCGTGGGAAGGGTGCGAGGAACAAGGTGCTTCGTCGTCCTTTTGTGCGAGCTTGGAACAAAGCTGTGCGTCGGCTTCCCGGATCTGTTTGGCGGCGTGAAATAAAACCTGTCTGGAGAAAAAACGAACCCAAATCATCGCACGTACCTTGGTAGTAAAAGATTGTACTGTTGAGTACCGGTTAAGTACGATGTTTTCATAACTGATTACAAAATCTATTGAAGAGGGTTTCAAATTATGAATGGCTCTTCACCACCCTTCAATCAACCACCCTCTGATTTTGGTAGAGTTAGGAGTGAATTCAGCAGCAGGGAACGGTAGTAAGTTGTGGTATTTCCATTCAGCAGCTGGCTGTCGCGTTGTGTGGAAAGTTGTACGATGATTCTTCCTTGTGTAAATTGATTGTGGTTCTAACTTATATTTTTGGTTGTCTTTGGACAGGTAATTACTTTTGAGTTCTTTTATCAAGTTAGTGCCCTAGGGATGGTTCAGGCCTGTTGTCTGTAGAATAGAGAGGCTTCTTTTGTAAGCGAGGAAGACTATTGGATTGAAAAAGTTGCCTGATTTGTAGTAGAACCTAGTCCTGGAATAAAAAAAGCTATCACGAGAGCAGTTTTTATGCAGATACTTTCTCCAGTCCGTAGCCAGAAATACCCCATGTTGTGGCGTTTGCAGGAGTCTGGATAAAATTCTTGCTGGCAGTGTATTTGCCCTTTGTTCTTTTGTTCTTTTTGTAACTTTTAGGTTATTCACCACGTTTTCTTTTTTATGTGAGCATGTGTATTTTATATGTATTTATATAGAGATGTACACCCTGGCAGGCTTTGACTTCAAGTCTGAAATTTTGGGGAGGATCTTCTCGCACAGCTACAAGATTCAGCCGCCAGTCCTCTAGTATGTCCCACTGGCTGCTCTGTTCCAGGAACAATGAATATATGAGGCTGGATCTGAATTGTTAAGTTTTTTATTAATTTTAAGGGGTTTTAAAATTAATTTTAAAGTTTTTAATTAACTTTTAAGCTTTTTATTAATTGTGAAGTAATTCAGGCTTCTGGATGTTATCTGGTCCAGCCCCTGTTCAAATTAGGGAAGAAAGCTGTTGGTAAATGGCATGCCTGCAGTAGCGTGTTACTTGGATTTCACTGATCAAGTATGCATTTACTGAAACACTATGTAGCTGGAGCATAGAATTTCTTAAAGTTGATGTATGGGACCCAAATCCTAATGTTTTTGAGATGCTGCCTTGCAAGATCCCTGCCGTGAGAAATGTGTGCTTTATTATGAGAATTAAAAATACTGCATATGGTAGAGCATATAAATGACATATGTGCTTTTTCTGGATACAACATTCAGGAACTGGGGATGTAAATTGTAAGAGATGTAACCAAAGTAATTTTATTCTTTATAGTAGTTGGTGTATTTATTGAATCACTCCAAGTCAGGGCTAATAAAACCTTGATCACGTTTGGGATTGACTGTGGTGCTTGTTCAGATGTGCGGTAAACATCTCTTAACTTCTTTCAAAATGGGCATGTGTTTGCCAGAGATGAGCATTACTGTTGTATGAGATGTCATGGAGTATTGCACTGCAAAGAGAAAAGGATTTCAAAGAAGCAACAGGTATCTTTGTCTTCTTCCCAGAGTCTTGAAAGGCAAGCAATTGATGGATAAATTGATTATTTTTTAAAAAAATTATTATCTTATTTTTTCTTGTTTGTAAAATTATGAATGAAGGTATGTTTTATTTTTTCTCCAAGAAGCAGTATAGAGATTCTGTGGCTGTGTAATATTAAATATACATATAGGGTAAGACTTACTAAATATTCACTAAATTGTATTTTTATAGTGAGAAATCATTGCTATATTTATATTTTAAAATAAAGTGTTTTGAAAACAGTGATATTAAATAACTCTGAGTTAATGGAATCTCCCTTAAACTGTGCGTCAGTCGCCCTAAGAACTCTACAGCTTTCTAAGGCAGAGTGGGGCACAACGTGTAGGTAGGAGGATCTGAGTACACCCTCAGATGTACTCAGGAGTCAAAGAACAGATACTAGTGCTTGCGCTTATTTTGCTGTAGCTGGGCTTTCCAAGAGAAACAAACCTGCCTTCTCCAAAGCCCTTAAAAGCAAACAAACCAAAGGGAAAAAACCCACCTCTCTTTTTTTTTTTTTTGTTGTTCATAGTTGTGGCTGGTAACTTCTACGATGAAGACGGTGTCCCTTTCCAAGAGAGGTAAAGGTCTGACACATGGAGCAGCAGTAACTTCTTTGGTAAACTGCTGAAAAGCATAGGTAGATGAATGAGACCAGACAGCACCTTGCAGGGAAGGTGTTACAAACATGTATGTTTCTTCCATGGTTATGTCAAACATCAGTTGAAGGATCTATCCTTTCTCTCCAGGTATCTGGGAAAATGGCTGGTATTTCTCTATTCCTCATTAAAAAGAGGGCATAGGCTCAGTGCGTAGGATTTTCTTCATGTATCTTACTGTCATACGTAAATAGCTAACAGAAGGAACTCTGTTGTATGTGGGCGCAGGTGGAGTACTTAGAGGCTTGTTTCACTTGCTATTCCCAACATGCAGGAATCGGGGGCTGGCACAGAGTGCATGTGCTCGGTGGCCTGACAGCAAACTTTTTCCTTTCGCTACTGATTTACTGGTTCCACTTTTTCCTTTCTTGGGCAAGATCTGCAGAACCCTCAGCAGTCGCCCCACCACACTCGTGCTGGTGGTCCCTGGTCTCAACATCTTCCATGATGGTTAGTGCTTTAAAGGGGAAACAGGGAATTTCTTTTTGCCTGGTTTTCTTGCAGTCTTAAAAGTTGACTGAAGTCTGTTGAGGGTTTTATATTCTCAGACACGAATTGGTTTTAATTATTCTGAAAAATGTTAAGAACTGAAAACAAATGGAATATTTAACCTTCTGTATTGTGTCCTTTACAAATAATATGTGGACTGGAATAGGTGACCCTTGGAATTGGGCAAAAAGTTGAAATAGTCACCTTGTTTGTCTTCATTCTACAGAAAACATCATTTTAGTGTTCTGAATGCTTTTGTTGAGAAGATATATGGAATAGCCATTTTGTGAGGATTCAGTCGAGAAACATCTGTTCATTGCTTTGTACTCTGAGTATGTAATCCTCAAGAGATTTAGTTTGATGCAAATAGCTGGCCCAGTGCTGACCAGGCAATCAACTGGGGGACAAACTGTCAACTTGCCAGAGTGGTCTTCATTGTGAATTGGCTTCCCAGGACCTCACTGGGTGCAGTTACAGAGCGTATTAAGTGTATTTTTTTCCCCACTCTCCCCCAAAAGCAAAACCAAGTAATCATTCTAGTAGTCTTCAAAATATCTTCAATATCTATTTTGAAATTAAATGTAGTAGGTTTATGACACTGAAGCATCTTAGGTCATTGTATATTTGATATATTGAGAAGGCTGAGGACTTTTATGTTGCGGTAGTGATAAGATGCATGAGTTTCTGGTTATGACCCTGTTGTTTCAGCTGTACACATGCTATGAAAAATATGGTCGTTCTGTTTCAAATTTATTATCCAGATAGTTTTATTTCTTGCCACTTTTCTAAGGGATGTCTTGTAGTTGCCTTCCCATTTCATTTGAATCCTGTGCGCTTCAGTTAGGTTTACTGTTTGATGAGGGTCTGGTTAACAAAATTCAAAGTGTTAAGATAGGAAAATAAGCTCTCGTTCATGACTGTGGTAATGTTCATAGATGGTATATGCATGATGAAAGGAGAAGCAAAGCCTTATGTATAAGGTTCAGTATGTTACCACCTCAGCCTTTCTGCAGTGACGTTTATTACAGTGAAAGTGATTGGCGTGATGAAGCTATTCCTGCAAGTCATCAACTGAGTCTGTTACCTGTACTGAATTCACTTGTGGCTGTGCTCACTACAGGGGAAAGGTGTTCCAAGTAGCATGAAGGGTATGAACTTTATTTGAATGTTTTTAAAGGATCTCATCAGACAAAATCTGTGAAGTGGTAGTTCATAGGGTAGATACCTGCAACATGTGGCTGAATGATCTGATACTCATTTTTTTTTCCCTAAATAGAACTTCCTGAAATACAGAAGAAAATACAGTGGGCTTAAATGTAATTTTAGTATGTGAGGAGTTGATATTACTAACTCAGCTCTGCAGTACTGTAGCTTAATTTGCGTCACATGTTACAACAGCAGTAATGCTTTTTACAAAAATTTGAAATCACTCAATTTTTCTCAGTGTCTCCTCAGATAATTGCTGTACACAATGGCTTTAGTCAGCTTTATCAGCTTAAAACGCGAAAGCAACTAGCAATTCTTTGTGTCTATATTCCCTCAGTTCACCATCTTAAAGAGAAAACTGTCAATCTTGCTGTGTTTTGGCTGACAAAAATCCAAGCAGATGTAGCTGGGATAAGTTGGAAAAGTATCAAAGGAAGTCTCAGAAAATAGGTACCAGGATACGGACCCGGTTCATGGAAGCTATTTCCTTTTCACTGTTGCAGTGTTGAAATGGTCTAAATTTGCTTTTTGCTTGTCTTTATAGCGTTAATTACTGATGACTTTTTCTTGATTTAAAAAAAAAAAAAACAAACTAAAAGTGTCCATAGACCTTCACACTTCCTCTGTGACAGCATGATCCCAAACTCAATTGGAAGTCGGTGGGCAGAGGCCAAATGACTTTTGGAGGACTGAAGTCGTCAGAGATGTCACTTATGCAGAGAATTAATATTCTGCTCATGAAAGATTTGTTGTGCAAATGAGTACATTGTGTGCTCAGAGTCAGAATTTTAGGGGCATAGAAGTGGTGAACAGGCTCAGATATAGTTTTCTAAATTAATCATTCTTTTTCATATTCTTTGTTAGGTTGGAAATTCACAGTGCAGTGGTGATACAGAGGCATAAGCACTGTCCCGTGTTGTTTTGCAGGGGTATAGGGGTTTTGCAAAGGAAATGTGAACAGTTAAGTTGTGAGGAATTGTTCAGCAGGAAGAATGGATATAGGGAATAGGAAATACTGTATCATTCCCTTGTCCCCTATGCCTGGGAATGAAACAACTTGGAGAGTGGTATGAGAACAAGAGTGTCTTATCAGAAAACAATGGAGTATGTCTGGAAATGTGAATGAGAAAACCAGAAGGCTGTGTAAAATGTGCTCCTCCTTGCTGCATGGTCCTTCCTTGTGGAAAAGAAATGAATCTTTTACAGAATGCCTTGGAGAAGGTCTCAGAAACCTTCCTGTACCCTTCTCCGTGTTGTCTGACAGACAAGCCTTGCAGTTCTCAGACACTGGTTTGGACAACTGGGAGTTAATTACAAGGTGGGACTGGGACAGGGCACAGGAAGGCACTTCCAGCTGATGAGGTGCAGCCATTCTTAGACTCAACACCCAAAACATGGACTATCTTATGTTTAGATTATTGAAGGGATTTTTAGCAATAATAAAAAATTCAGTAGTGGTACTGAGTGTTAAGCGGAAATGTCCCTAGTGATAGAGGATACAGGAGATTTTATTAGGAATTTTATTTGTATTGCTTTAAAATATTCTTTAAACTTGTTTTGAATGTGTCTTGGAGACAAAGCAAACAATAATTCTCTCAGAACCAAAAAGTATTTTTTGTTTTTATGTATTAATGTATTTTTCTAATCTCATCTTTTATGTTTACTAGTTCACAACCATTTAGTCTTTTTTTTTTTGCAAATATCCTGTAGAAAATTTTCTGTAGGAGTATTCTGATGTATATGCCATTCATTAGGATTGAAGATTATGCCCTTCCTCACCCAGGCAAATTATTATTGTGAGCTTAAAATTAAAATAAAATATTGATAGGTTTTGCAGCCAACTTGTCACCTTTGCTGAGCTGAACCAGTGATCCTACTAGTGATAATTCTTCTTTAAAACTCATAGTGTGGACTGAAGTTCAAGACAGTGTTGTATGCCCCAGTCTTCTGCTTCGGTTAGATGAAGGCAATTTTTTTGGAAGGATACTAACTCCATTTAATTTTTTTACTACTTCTGCATTCATTCTTTACTGAATTGATTTCAGTTGACAACTACTGATACTGGTTTACACTAATATATGTTTGGTAAAGTTCTTTTGGTACATGGTGAGTTAATTTTTTTTAAGCTTACAACTATAATTAATTTAATATGACTCTAAAAAGAAAGAATCAAAATGTGGTATGTTGTCTTACTCAGAAGTTCGGGCAGAGGGCTCTGGTGAAGTATAGGAATGTTCCCATATAGCTGATATTCTTCAGTTTCCTGCTCTTAAAATTTCGTGGAAGGAATGCAGTTAGAGACTAGCCAATTTGGGTTAAACCAGGAACTGTGAAATAAAACCCAACCCAGACAGGACAGTTTTTATTCAAACCCCAGCCTCTGTTGAACTGTCTGTTTTTGTTTCACCCCGGCCCTGCTTCATTCCCCCCACCTCTCTTCAAATTCACAAGTTTTCTAAAAGTAGAGATGTTTCTAATTTAGAAAATTATTTTGGCATAATGAACTAAAACAGAAAGGAGGGGACTAAACTGAGGGAGGTCAAAAACCAGATGGAAATAGAAAATCTGAAAACATCTAGTAAAAAAAAAAAAATCACCCCTGAAATAATGGAATTTAAATGCTGAAATTATACATCTGCTCAGCAGCTGTGCATTCCTTAGCCAGAGGTTCTGCTGCAGAAATGGCATTAGTCAACTTTTTCTCAAAAGTTTCAAATAATGTTGTATAATATTTACATCTCTCTATAATACTTTTGGTAATAGTCTTAGGAACCTGGGGCAGCGGGGAGAATAGAGGTGGAGGGAGGAGCTGGTGAGCTGATCTAAGAATTTCCTTTGTCCTTAAGCATCTGCAGCATGTATGGTTGTCTGCTGCAATGAAATTCTGTTATTTTATTTCTTGGTGGTGCTTTATGAGTATCTTTTAATTTCTGCTGACTTAATTTCAGAGGTGAGGTTAGTTACAGGAAAAATAACCAAATAAAAGTAGATGAAATGACGGTGCACTAGTGAGAAAAGAATGTTACAAATGAAGAAACCCACCTCAAGTGTTTTGCTCCCAACAATGGCCAGAAGTATTGCTCCAGAGGAAAGTGCAAGACAGTCTGCAGCAGACATCTGTGGAATTACACTCCTCAGTGGAACTTCTTCCTGCATCCAAACAATGAGGGGCTAGTTGAGACTGTAATGCACATTAAATATGTTTAAGTATGTATCCACAGCATGTTTTTGTACTGTATCTTAAAATGTTAAACCATTGTAGTTAGAAAAGGTCTCTATGAGCTATTAAGCAAGTTACAAAATAACTTAAGCAAGTTACATTATTAATTAAGCAAGTTACATTATTTTACACTTCCCTTTGTGTTCTTTTATTTCATTACACTATTTTGACGATGTTAGTGTTCATCAGTTACCTGTTGGTATTGAGATTTGCATATATTAGAGCAGGACTTTGAGCAAGGGTTGGTTTGAGTGCTGATGTGAAGGATGATTTAGTTAGCGTAAGGGCCTGTGATGAGCTTTGCTCTTTGAAAGGTAACAACCAAGGTGATGCATGCTTCAAAGAATTTTAGCCAAAATTTTAAAGTTTGAGATAATATAAGATAAATGTCATGGTTTTCAGAAATGTTTAATATAATTTTCAAAGTGTCTCTGCTTTTGGAAGAAGTAATTGTTTACAGGAAGGTGTTTTTTACTCTGTGTATTTAGGACAACTGAAGGTAAAATAATTCTCCTTAAGGTTACTTTAAGAGAAGAAGCTGTGGGTGTGCTGCAAATGCAGATGGTAGGGTCTCCTGAGGATTTGAAAGAGCAGAAATGGGGCTTGGGGCAGGGTAGCAGGTGAGCTCAGGTACCAGGGAGTGTGAGCAGAGGAGGATTGGTGTGGTGAGAGAGGCTTGCTGGGTTTGAGCCCTGGAGTGCAGCGGGGAGAACAAGGTGGGCAGGGGTAGGACTTGTCCTTCACCACAGCCCTCCTCCAACAGGATTTCTTACCTGGGGGTAGAAGCGACAGAACTGTGTATCTCCTTTCTGTATATATAACTGCATGGCACCTCTTTCCCTATCTATCCATACATTTACTTTCTACAAGTAGTTATAATTCCATTGTCATCATTGATTTTTCCCTCCAGCATCTGTGACTTTGCTATAGTCTGAAATGAGGTTCCAGGCTATTAAAGTGTAGCCAATACAAAGTTTTTTATTTGGATGTCGCTCTTGTTTTTCATACATAGTGGAAAAGACTGGGCACAAACAGGAGAACATGGAGGTCTGCATGCAGTTGCATGGCTGCAGTCTTATTGAGATCAGAGATGTGGTGGGACAGCTGACATGGCAGGACTGCTGCAAGGACCGGTTATGGGCTCTCCAGGAAGGACAGGCTGGGATGGTGCGGGGTACAAGGTGTAGTGGTTTTGTTTGGTTTGGTTTTTTTTGTGAAAGTGCCATGGTAATTCGTGAAGCTCTGCATTTTTGATGGATGAAGGGTCAGTTGATAGGTTATGGGTCAGGAGTAGCAGCAGGTCAGCATGGGTGATGTTGGTGGGTGTCTGATAGCATTCTGTGATGAAATGACTAGCTCAGTGAATGAGTGGAGAGCAGCAGATGTTGTTTATCTTGACCTCTATAAGGCTTTTGACTGTGTCTCTTGTAACCTCCTCATCAACAAATTGATAGAAGTACGGAGTAGAGAAATGGATAGTGAGATAGATTGAAAACTGAATGAGCTACCAGGTTTGAAGAGTTATGATCAGCAGCATGGAGACCATCTGGAGACCGATTGCTAACAGCGTGCCCCGGGGATCGATGCTAGGTTCCAGTACAGTGTGACAGCTTCATAAAATACCTGGGTGATGGGACAGAGTGTATCCTCAGCAAGTTTGTAGGCAATACAGAACTGGGAGGAGTGTTTGATAGGGAAGGTGGTTGTGCAGCTGCTCAGAGGGACCTGGATGGACTGGAGAAGTGAGCAGAAAGGAACCTGAGGAAGCTCAACAAAGGGAAGTGCAAAGCCCTGAACCTGGGGAGGGATAATCCCATGTATTGGTACTGACTGGGGACTCATTGCCTGGAAAGCAGCTTTGCACCTAGGTGTCGTACTGGGTGAGAAGTTGAACATAAGCCAGCAAATGCACCTTTGCAGCAAAGGCAGCCAGAAGCCTCCTGGGCTGTGTCAGGGAGAGTGTTGTGGGCAAGATGACGGAGGTGACAGTGCCCTTCAGTTCAGCACTGGTGAGGCACATCTGGAAGGCCCCAGAGTTTTGGGGTCCCAGGAAGAAATCTGCAGGTATCTCCATGGCAGAGAGGTGCTAACAGCCTCTCCAGGACCAAGTTACAGGGCCTGTTCTGTGTGTTTGGAAGTAGTGTAGAAAAGGGAGTAGATGGTAAGGTGGTGAAATTTGTAGCTGATACAGGTGTTGTAAACTGGCTGCAGCAGCACTGAATGCCAGGATGACAAAATATCAGATGAGGTGCAGTAAGTGCAATGTAATTTAATTCAGACAGAGGAAAAACAGTAATAGGCTCTAAATTGGGCATTAACAGTTGGGGAAACCTTGGATAGGTTTCCAAGAGCTCTTTGCTATGAGTCTCCAACTTCTGGTTGCACCTATCTGCTTCTGGTATTTAAAGCTGTATTTTTTTGTTACCTTTCTTTCTTCCCTTTGGCTGTGTGTTTCCATTGTCACTTTTGTTTTTGTGTAGTTGTGGCCAGGTGGAAGGCTGGATTTGTTTGCGATCTGTCTGAAAACTAACCCTATAAAACCCCCTGTTTTTTCAGTAGTTCCAGCTCACCATGATAGCATATGAGGACTAGGGGGAGAGGAGGGGCAGCACTTCCCTCCTTAGAATCAGCACAGTCTTAAGCAAATCTAAGCCAATTTCAAAGCAGCATTCCATAGAGTAATTAAAAGGTTTTTTTTAAAATGTGATTATGCAGCTGTACACATTCATTATATATGGACGTGCATGTTATATAGTTTTGGTAACACAATTTCAGCAATCCCATTAAAACTAGAAGGTAATTTTTTTTTTGTTGTGGTTTGCTTTTTCTTCCCTTAGCAGTACAAATGGGATGCAGTACTAAATAGTCTTGGGCTTCTTACGTCAGGAAAAGAGAAACAGCGGAGAGAGAAATTGTGATGGTAAGCTATCAAACTTTAAATGAAATTAAGAAAGTGATAGGGAATAATTTTTCACCAGTTCTTTTTGGTTCCCCCCTGCCATGAGATAAGGGAATGGCAGGTTACAAGCACAGTAAAATGTGGTATTTCGTTCCTTTCCTTCTTCACAGTGAATATTTCCATTGTAGAGTTGCTGCCAGAATATATGGCTGGGAATAAAAGTACTGTGCAGGTTTGTGATCCTACAGATTTATTGAAGGATGTGTACATTGATGGCAGTACCACAGCCATTTGTGTCCAGTTGTAGTCAGGAGCTACGCAGACTTCTGGATGGAGCAAGGGAGGACTCTGTTCTTCCTTCGTTCCTGACTGGTCTGATAGCAGGCGTTGTCACAGAGTGCTCGGCTAGACATCTGCTACAGTGCAGCAGGCTAATTCGTATGCCTTTTATCACACCCACACGCACCCAGGCATGTCAGCTCCTCTGCTGTTACATTCAGTAGCGTCTGTTAACGCCTACAGTTTTTTTTCATGTTGCATTGGCACCTAGGAGCCTTCATTGACACATCTGTTGGGTTTGGTTTAATGACGTTGCCATCAAACATGAAGTAACATGGTTTTAGTGTCTACCTTATCTTGAACATTTTCTATTCAGGTACTTTATTTTGCTTGGTGTGGAAAGACTGATAATCTAGTTTCCTCAGGACTGGAGCAGCACAGCCAGGCAGACTTCCATTGATGTCTGCAATGAAAATCTTCTAGATGAGTAACTAACTAGCAGATGAAGAGGGCAGTTCTGTGCTACAGATAAGCAAGCCTAGCACCGGGTACACTCGAAGGGCCAGTTCTACTCCCTGTTAACACCACCCATATGCATCCTTGCCTTTTCCTTTACAGCAGCCCTGGCTGGCACTCCTCTGATGCTGTAGGAATTCAAACTGGCTGAAAGCCCATTACCATTTTTTGCTTCCCCCCTACTTTTTATAGGCTTCACTTCTTGCCAGTCTAACTGCAGTTGTGAGGGCAGACTAAGTGCCAGTGTTGGTGTACAGAACAAGATTTCCCCTTCCAGACACAGCTTAGTTGTAGTGTGCGTGTGGGCAAGGCTGCCATTTGGGAGTGTTACCCATTTTGGAACACTTTTTTTTTCATTAGCTCGAATACTAGTGATCCCATGTAACGTCTTAGTGCATATTGAGTATACCCCACCTCCCAAAAGCAAAAATGAGGTGAACAGAAGCTTTACTTTCCCATCCCCACATTCCTCCTTGCTCTTCTCCTTTTACAGTTGTGTCCTTTGTTTTGTAGTTTTGTTGAGTGTTTCTGTCTCTGATGTATGTAAAGTCTTGGATTTTGGCAAATTCCTAATACCTAAAACTTCAAAGACAAGTTGCATGTATCAGCAGGCTTGGAGATTAGATGCCTGGTAGATTATGGAGTGGATGTCACACTGTTTCAGTTTCAAAGGTCTTGAGCTGTGTTCATGTCACCAGAGGTGAAGGATGTTACGATCAGAAGTGTTCGGTAAACTTGTTATGCCTGACAAGGAGGAAGTCAATATACACATACTGTTCACCCAGTGAGACATTTTGTTTGGCACCAAAAGATGTGGGAGGGAAAGGGAGAGAGAACTGTGGTTAGAGGAATATGCATGCGAGTGAGGAGATGGATATATTGCAAAGGGCAGGGAGAGTGAAATCATGCAGAGAGAGCTGGGGCAATTACATTGTGAAAAGATACAGACCAAAATAGAACATAAATTTGTAGGAAACCAGGCCTTCCAAGGTCTGTTGTTCATAGTGCCGTTTGTTTGATGTGCGATGACTTCTTCATTCATGGGAAAAAAAAAAAAGAGGAAAATTTCAGATCAAAGAATCAGTTGAGGTAGAAGAACCAGAAATACAATAGGGGTTCGTTTGGCATCACTGCCAGGGCAGAAAGGGTCAATTCAGCTAAGTTTTTTTTCTTCTGTTTTCCTCATGTAACCTAGGCTTTAGTAAAACAGAAAGAAGATACCATAAAATCTTTATATAACAGAGCCAGATACAACGTATGCTATTCCCAAATCCGGTGAGTTTTACAGAGTTAATCCGAAGGAGCATAAAATGACAGCATGTAGCAAGTGAAAGGCTCTTTTCTATGTATTACATTGAAGCAGTGTAATACATTCTGCATGGCTACTAATGGGGAAGTATGTTTGAGAATCAAATACAGTCTTTTAAAATATGTTTTTCAAAGAACTGCTGCAGCTGAAGCAGAAGACCAGCTTTTTTACAATGGGCATAATGGAATTAAGTGCCATCTTAACAGTGCAGTTGGTATGAGAGAATAATCTAAAAATACAGTGTTGAAATGTCTGACAAGGTCATAGGAGAACCGACACAGCCACATGGTTATATATTAGTGTGTATGCAGTCCGCACTCCTCTACCTACTGAACCCATTATAACGTAACAGAAAACAGATACTCTATTAACTGCTTGTTGCAGTTTCACTTGGTTTTGGTAATACTGGATTTGCCGAATGCTATTCCTTTTGCATTGAATGTTCTTTTCAGCTGGAAGGATATCGTCCAGAACTTGGGCTTTTGGAAGGTGTATTAAGAAATATTTTATCTTCATGCAAACAAATTTGCTAATCACGTTCAGTTTTAAATTTTTATTTAGAATTCAAGTTTCTAAAAGTATACTTAAAAACAGTCATTTTGATACATCTTTCAGAAGATTGTTTCTCTGCTCTTGAAAGCAGTAGCACATAGGCATAGCTTCATTTGGCTAGACCCATAGAGTTCAGCGGGGTTGCGTGTGCACGGTTGCGTTAGAGATCTGTCTCTAAAGTGGCACTTGCTACAATAGTTAGTAATGATCACAGTCATATTTTTCTTATGAAATCAAGTGTGTTCAAAAGGATGGTTTGTTTGGAATGACATCTGTCAGGCTCTGAATTTCTCACACACCCACGAGTAGTACAATTAAAAGAAGTTAGAGGACACTTTTCCATTTCAATACTGCTTTTTAACAGTACTTTTTGTAATAATTTTTGCGTCTCTTCTGCAGGTAATCGGTGTTTCACCATGTATGTATTTTTTTGTGATACCTGGTCTGTAGCTTTCAAAGAAGGCTGTGATTGTGCAAACATGAAAATTATCATAAACAGGTATATTTCCTGACACTACTTTTCATTAGTTACAATTGATTTACATTGATGGTGTGAGTTTAAGGTTGTTGAGTTTTTGGTTGGGTTTGGTTGGGTATTTTTGTTGTTGTTGTTGTTGTTCCCCCTCCAGCGACTGGTTGTAATCTTTGCTGGCAGAAAACTTTGGCTGAACTGAAGTACTAAAGACATTTGTGAATATTCTCGTAAAACATCACAGTCATATTTTCTATCTGCTCTTTTGGAAAACAGTGCCTTAGCAGAGAATCCTCAGTAAAATATGTATTCATTCTTATTTTTAGCGCAGTGGGTTTGAACCCTGTTAAAGCCTTTGGGATTACTTTGTGGTTTTAGGACTGTCTTAATTTTCTTTATGTATAGTGCTTGTGTGAAATATCCCAATAATAGGTCTTGAGACCAAAACACAACCTGTGGGAGTGATGGGGAAGTTTGTGTGAAAAAAAGACACAACAAAGTACAACTACAGGGTGGATGCTAAGGGTGGAACTGTTATATAGGCCTTCTGAAAGAGAATCAACACTAATAACTTCTTGCAAGCCATTTAATAGCTGTCAAGTAATCATATTACGGTGTTTTGAGCTTCAGTTTTAATGTGTAAGCATACTTGCTCTTCCACTTCTAACCAATGATTTGAATAAATTGTATTCCAACTGAGTAAGCATTATTAAGTATATTTTTAAAAGAAAAATAACTGATTATTTGTTGGAATATTCAAGGCATTTTCTGTTACCTTGAAGTTAATAGAGAAATGCTGAGTAAACCAGAAAATACTCGGTTAGCAATTGTGATCCTACTTTGAATTTTGGCCACCTGATACAAATTATAAATAGGAAATAAGTGATCCAGAAATAAATTCTGTAGATGAGTAACAGGTAAGAGAGGTTTCTTTGGGGAAACATTTAAAAGATTTAGAGTTTTGCATAATCTGAAAGATGAAACGTACCATGTATGATGCATACAAGTAAGATTACTGTGTTGCCCTCTATAAAATAACAGGGGGTCTTGCAAATGCAAAATTTGCAGTAAATAAAAATAATTGTTTAAAGTGCTCATATTCTGTAGAAGGCATCTGAATAGGATTTTTTTCCTGATATGTAACAAAACCACCAAGCCTGCATTTACTTTACTTAGAATGTAAGGGTAAAGTAGCCAGCTGTTGATGCTTCTCATCTTTGACCTGCAATAACCAAGGTTAAGGAATTTTCATAGCAGGTTTTTTGTAAATGTATTAGGATATTGATAAGGGCGATTATTTTAATCACCCTGCCTACTCTAGGCTTTTTTTTTCCAGATGTAAAGCCTTTTGGAAGCCCCCATTTTAGCGATATTTGACATTCCTCACTAGATTCTGGGGTTTTCGCGTGAAAACACTGCTTCATTTCAACATCTCATAACATTTGGAGTTTGTTCCTGTTTTGTAGTTCAGAAGCAATGTAGGAGAAACTGTGTGAGTGAAGGATCCTATATCTAAAGCTCCTTCAACTCTGAAGTTCTTTAACTTCTTAAATATATTTAAAAGTCTAGGTGCAAAACTTCATGACGGTTAAGAGTTTCTGGCAGCCTTTGTTGCCGGTGAGGTGCTTTTTACATGAACAGAGGGATTCTACAGATGCAGTGTATGCTGGCCACAGGTCTCCACTTGGTAGAGTTGCAGAAGAATTGCCACCCTTGCCAGTGTTTTGCATATTTTGCAGTGTCATAACAAAATAGTTAAGGCGACAAAAGTTTAAGGCACGTCGTGTGGAGAACATCATTGTGCGCTCCTCAGTGCCACGCCCGTGCCTTAAAAACTTGCACCCTCCCGAGGTACCTTGAGGGCTTTTTTTACTGTTCCAGATGGAATGGTTTTGGTAGTGTTTTGAATGAGTAAAATTACTATTGCTGGAAAAATATTTTTCAAGTTATTCTTTCTCTCTTCTTACGCTTTGCTATCACTAGAATGATTGTTAACTTATTTTTTTCAAGTCTTTGTCTCTTACCTAGTAGGATAATAGTATTTTAGTAATTTCGGTATGTTCAGAATGGTGAAAATGTTGGGTATTTTCTTTACAGAAAATACTTACCTCTTGCGAATTGTGACAACCTTTTTTCATGCTACAGAAATACTGTTTTGGAGAACGGATGGCGAGAGTTTGTGTGTCTGTAAGACCAGATGGTATGTTCTCTTGAGGGGTAACGTTATTTTACTCATTATTATTTTGGTGCGTGAATGTAACTGAGCCGCAGACATTGCAGTGTCGTATCTTAAATAAGCCATACGTGTATACTTTGAAAAATTAAGTGGATTCATAACAAAGTCGTCCCTTTCATTGGGTTTACAAAGCGGCGTTCTGAACGCGATCCTGTCTCACTTGCCGTACGGGCGTGTCTTGGTTCCGAGCTGCAAGGCTTTTCTGGGTGGAACAGGTCTGTACGTACTAGCTCCTGGCTTCGGAGGAAGATCCGTTCGTTTCTACGGCTGGTGAAAGCCAGGGGAATTCGGAGTCGGGGGAGAGACGAGCGGCCGGAGCAGCCCTTCCCGGCGCGGCGAAGGAGCCGTCGGTCGCTGGCGGCGGCAGCGGGGCCGCCCGGGCTGCGCGGGCAGAA
>VZZY01007830.1:0-54402 GCA_013400335.1 Eurystomus gularis | reverse complement strand
CCTCCTCGGCTCCTCGCCCGGCCGCGCCGGCCCTGCGGGCGCTGCCGATCGCACAGACACCGTCTCGGCTGGGGTCTTGCTTTTCTCCGGGATTTCGGGGCTTGGGTTGGCTCCGACTAAGCGTAGGAACTTAATAGGAGAGAGCTCGGTTTTGAAGTATTTTTAGATACCAGAAACCCTGGTGGCTCTCTTCAGTTTTGCTTAGCTGTAACAGTGTTTATAAGGACTTTCTGGAAACAGATTGTTGTGCTCGAAATACTTCTTTGAGAGCTAGAAGGTTTATTGTCTGATGCATTTATTGCCCTCTCGTTTTTCAAGCTGTTACCTAAAATTTACATAATACTGTAAATATAGGTAAATATTTACTTTTTTTATGGCGATGTAGGTTTGTGTATTTTGCTTGTTTTCCCATCTCTTCCCATGGATACAAAATAGCTATTTGAAGTAATGTGTTTTAAAGATCGTATAATTTCCATTTAGTGTTTGCACTGCAGCAGTACTCGGTTGTTCCTTGGCGGAACAATGGCTGTGTACTTAGTGCAGGCTTTTTAAAGCTTTCACCATTAAAAAAAAACCAAAAAAACAAAAAAAAAAACTAACCCACAACACCAAAAAAACCTGCAGGAGAATATCACTAAGGCTTTTTAGAATAGAACTATGTTTGTATTTAAAGTTTTGAGTTGACTTTGGAACAGAATGCTCTGTGGAATATTTATTGTAGTTGTTACAGTGCAAAGAGACAGCAATGTCAGCTTATATCTACTCTTCCTGTGGAGTCATTAACATGCGCACTTCTCTAAGGCTGCATAAATATTTACAGGTAAAAAGAATCTAAGGAGGAAATCTTAATTTGAAAGTCTGACTATCTTGTGGGTTTTGGTGTCCTGTCCCCCCCCCCCCCTTTAATTGAGATTGTAAATAATTCTGCCAGTCAGCTGTCCATAACTGTTGACTTATTTTTCCTCTCTACCTTCTGTATGATATCACAAAGATGAGATAAATAATGACTATAGATTTCCTTCAAGAGCTGAGTACAGCTTTTTTCGTAGGAAGCCTTGCCAAGGGCATGAGGTACCACATTTACTGGAGCCTAAATGATGAATACTGTATATGAAGTGCTGTGAAATGTACCAAGCAAATCAACTGTAAAAACATCTTATGTAGCAACTGGTTGGAGTTCTGTTTGTAAAATAACATGAAGCTGTTAGATCATGGGATTTTTCTTCATGGAATGTAACCTCTTAGTAGCAAAAGAGGTAAAATGATCCTGGCTGTGGTTAGCAATGCAGCTCTCTTGTCAAAGGAATTCCTTTTATTCCCCTTCCTCCTCCCACAAATAAAAGCAATTGCCCACTGAAATGGAGTCCTATGTCAAAATTCTGCAGTTGTTCTAGAGTGAAGCACTCACAGAGGGTATCTTGTTCTGATGAAAATTCTTTCTGGGAGTTGCTGCTGCTTCATCCCTGAGCTTCCCCAAACCAAAGGGATCAAACTGATTCTTCCTATTTCACTGCATGGAGTCTTTTGTGTCTTTTACCTCTCCCAGTAGAAGTGTCTCTGGTACAGATTGGAGAATTTTTCTTCTCCTCAGGCTGCACATGAGAAATCTAGTCTTGACTGGTTACTATCCACGCTACAAGTTTAAAACCTGAACATACACTTGATATGTATTTGGTTTACCCTAACATCATTACAATTTGACCTTAAGAGCAAAAATCAAAACAGATGCTATATTTCATTTTCTTAGTCAGATTATATATAGTAAAAAATAAATTAGTTGATCCTCTCATGTACTATTTAGCCAAATTCTTCTCAGTGTTTCCTCAACTTATTGTGCCCCATGCTATATTTCAAAATGTAAGTAGTGCTGGTTAAAAAGCATATTTATTCCCAAAAACCAGTATGCAGTGGATGCAGCTGCTGTTGAGAATATAAAAAGGTAACATATTAAAAAAACACCAAACACCTTTTTGTTTCTGTTCCGATCTGTACATCTATATTGGGTTTCAGTGCAGTTCAGATAGTTTCATCATTTTAAAACTGAGCTCTCAGTGTGTATAATGCCTAGAAGTGAGAAAAGGAACTATAAATGCACATATAATTTTTTTTCCTTAGGTGCTTGTGCTGGTTCAGAAGCCTCAAGCAGCCTAATTGTGATGATGAAGCCCCTGTGCTGATCCAGGGTAAATTAAGTGATGCAGAGCTCTGGGTAAAATGGTGCCACCAACACCCAACTTCTGCCTTAGCTGAAATAGAGCGTAGCTGTTGCAGCCGTGCTCTGAGATAGCAATGAACATATCTGAATTATGTTGCTGTTGCCCACGCATGCTTACCTTGCAAAATGTTTGCATAGAGCTTCATAAAAACACTTCCCTTAATCTGCCGTGGCAAGCAACAAAATTATTTTGGCACTGAAGTAACATGGTGTTTGAGCTAACAACCTTGCAAATGGAGGATATATGCTGTATGTTTCCAGTGTTGCTTTTGCTCTAAAACTCTCTGTTATTTGTTCACCTGTCTGATAGGGCAGTGAGATAACGGGTGGTTCTGGGCCTTTCATTTCTTTTGTTATATTTCATGTAGCAATTGTGGTGACCAGGTTAAGTCATTTAATTGTCCTGATCTGTCAGAAATCCAACCTATCAAAAAACAAAACCAAGCCAAAACAAACCAAAAAACCCAACACCTCCTCCTTTGGTTACGTGGGGTACTAGCTCTGGTCTGCAAGTGGGGGGAGAATAGGGGGATTGAGTAAACCTTTGGGGTTTGGCTCCCTGTTCTGCTGAACAAGAACAGAAATCATTGCCAGCAGGCTGCAGGCTCAGTCTTCCAGGTCTGTGTGCCCCAATATAAGAGACTCGTGCATTGTCACGGCCTGCAGCAGAGGGGCTGCCAAGCACCAGGTGTGTTTGTTCAGCCTGCAGAAGGCTGAGGAATAATCTGTTTGTTTTCTTCAACTTACCCGATGGGTGTTTCGGAGAAGGTGGAGCTAGAGTCTTCCCAGGAGTGCATGTTGAAAGGATGATAAATTAGTGGTTACAAGTTACAGCAAGGTAATTTCTTACTGGATTAAAAAAAAATAATTACAATGGTGATGTACTGGGGCACGTTGCTGAGAGAGGCTGCAGAACTGCCATTCTTGGATGTGGTCAAAATATTACTGGACCAAGTCCTGAGCAACTTAACCGAACTTTGTTTGGCTTTATGTTGGGCAGGAGGTTGGACTAAGAGACTTCTAGAGGTTTCTTCCAGCCTCTGTGAGTTCATGGTTCTATGTGACAACAGCTTGGATGGTGGGGTTGCCAATTTGTGTGAAGTTGTCACCTTGTCTTTCTCCAGAGCTCTAACAGTTTGTAGCTCGTCTGATTTCTAACCCAGTCTAATAGGTTGCTGGGTTGGCCCTTCTTAATTAGCATCATTTTACTCTATTGCGTTAGTGAGTGGAGGACAGGAGGGAAAATTGCTTGACCTTGTTCAACACCAGCCATGTCAATTTATTTGGCTGCAGTGGTTAAATTTGATTAGTATTGTGTATCAGGGGTTAAAATGAAAATCAGAACTTCTGAGTGCAGTTTGCAAGTGTACCACCATCTTCCTTTTGTTTCACAGTTGAGGGAAGGACTCAGCTGAGATGTGGCACTGAGTGATGCCACTTTTTTACTGTCAGATTGATGAGCTTTTCTAGTAGATCTCTTTTTTAGAAGGGGACTTCATAGATGTTTTTTTTTTTTCCAATTCACTTCTAAAATTAGTTACTTGTAACTAAGGTTTGTTTATTTCAGAGGGCTTGAGTTCTAGCTTTCTGAAGGTCTAGGTTGGGGCATGAAGAACTATGTAGACTATTTTTTCTGTTTATCCCCCATTTGTGGTAGTCTTCTATTCTCTGATTAAAGTCTGTCTTTATACAGAGAGCTGAGGCAGGAGAGCTGCCAAAATGGTTTAGTGCTACAGGCTATCCGAAAATCTCAATCTGAATATTTTGTCAGTGGGAGCTATTGGGTGGATGCCTAGCTAATCTTTTTTTTTTTTTGTCTGACCACTTAGTTGTCCAAATATATTTGGGCGCGTATTTTATTTTCAATTTTGGCATTTGCACTAGCAAAAGTAACTGCACGTAGTCTTGTGCTGCAGCAATTACTACTTGTGGTTTTCAAAATTATGGGTGTTTGTGACCTGGAAAAGATAACATAATACGGTGGATGTCAAATGCTGTTTGTTTCTAAGAGAGTATTTGAAACAATGGAAAGACTTTAAAAAATGTTGAAGTTCTGAAGTGTTTCTTCTGTCAGTGTTAGATTTGGCAGTGGTTCACAAACATGAGAAAGAATTTGCCAGGGAAGGAGTAACTCTTAATATACTTCTTGTGAGTACCATGATTTTTCTGCAAATGTTAAAATCCTGTTGTGGGCCTTAAAAGGGGGGAGTTTACTTCCAGCTGAACTGAAAGTAGTTTTCTTCTTTTCATGAGGTAGGATATGAAATGGCTATAGGTTGAACTGTTGGCCTGTACACAATTATTTTTATATAGATATCGAAAACAGACAGCGTATTTTTTTCAGCCTAAGTTTATGCACATTGAGTTTTCAAACTCAAGAAAGGACAATAGTGTCATTTCTGTGATAATGTGTAATAAATTCTGACAGGTTTTGAAGCTGGTGTTCTGACTATCTGCAAGTCTTGCATACGTAAATAATTACGTTGGTTTTCCAGTTAGATTTTTCTTGGCTATGTTATCAAATGTGAATCTTATCACTCAACTCTGCAGAATCCTTTTTTCTTTTAAATTTTTAAATCTAGTTGTTAAAGAAACCCTGTTGGAACTTGGTCAAGGACCAGAAACCTTAAGGCTCCCCAAATACTAAAGGCAGGAATATTTCTCCATTTTTAAAAAATGTATTTTCCACATACCAACTATGTACTGGCATTAAATGAGATCTCTTGTTACTACTTCTTTCAATTCTGACTGTTGAAGATGACAATTTCTATACTGCACATATATAAACATATGATGATAGCTTTGAGGGACCACTGTTAGTTAGCTTGCAGCTCATGTTTGCTTGTAAGATGGTGCATATGAGTTTAGCCCCAAACCAGAATATTCATAGAATATTTTGGGTTGGAAGGGACATCTAATGCAACTCCCCGCAGTGAGTAGGGACAACTTCAACTAGATCAGGTTGCCCAGAGCCCTGTCCAGCCTGACCTTCAGTGTTTCCAGGTGGCTTCCACTACCTCTCTGGGCAACCTGTTCCAGTGTTTTGCCACCCTCAGTGGTCTGAAATTGTGGTCTAGTCTGGAGCTAGCCTCTTTTAGTTTAAAACTGTCATGCCTTGTCCTATCCCAACAGGCCTTACTAAAAAGTTTGTCCCCATATTTCTTTATTTGGTTACTTTGTGGGTTGATAGCAATTCTGGGCCTGCTACTTTTCTATAGCCTGTTGGGTGGTTTTTTTTTACCCAAACATCAACGGAAGGTAGAAATAAAAGCATTTAGGTATATTTCTTGGCTTTTATTTAACTGTGCATTTGATATTTTCCTTTTTGTTTGTTTTTAATTAAAATTTATTGCAACATCAATGAGAAATAGAATGGATCAGTGAATTGGAAAACTTTCTCAAATATGGCTCTAGTCTTATCAAAGAAAACTCAATAAAATGTCAGGCAAATACAGCTATGGTTTTTCATTAGGTGGGCTTTTTTGGATTTTGTTGTGGTTTCCTCTTGCATTAACTCAGGCTTTAAAAAACAGTCCATTTCCTTGTAATTCCTTGGAATTTTGGGCTTTCTTCTTTGCCTTTTGGCTTTTTGTGTGTGTGTGTGTATCATTTCAATGTAAATATCATTATTGTCAGAAAGTAGAAGTGCTCTTGCAAAGACTTAGTTAATAAAAGTGAAAATTGTTCCTCCCCGATAAGTTGTTTGTAACAGCTGTATTTGAAAATTTTCTCATATAAAAAGTGGCTTTTAAAATTATTTTTTAGTAGCACATAAACTGAATAGTATCAGAGGAAGTCTTTTCAAGGAGGATAAAATAAAGATAATAAGATAAATGTAATAAAGATAAAACCAGATTATAGGCAACTTCCCATTATAATTCTTGTGCAGTGTTTCTTAGTACTGCAGTAGCAGAAATCATGACTTCAGTAGTTCCTAGGTTCTCCATAAACTATTTTAGTTTCACTGTTGTTGACAGTGGCTTGCAAAGCTCTTTATCTGCTTTTCGATGGTAGCTGCGTATCCTCGTGGTGCTTATAATTGGTGTTTCACGCAATTATTTGTCCTAAAAACATAGCATGAAAACAGTCTAAAGTATTAAATGGGCTTTTCTGTTTGTTCAGTGTTGTATCTTGTCATGCTTTTAAGCAAAAAGAAGCCCTTGTAGCTCATAAAAAGCATCCAATTTTAGATATAAAGCTAGATTTTAAACTGTGAAAACATTCATGGCCACATGAAAGATGGAACAGTTGACTAAAGAGTGTAAGAATTGTAAAAGTCTGTAGAAAATACTTTTTTAAAGACTTTAAAAAATTATCCACGTAGAAAAATAATCTCTTCCTATGCAATAATGGACTAGTTGTTTGTCATTTCATTGTGCAGTAGACAGTTTGCTTTTTCGGGTCGTGCTCTACAGAGTCAGTGCACCTGACACAGCATGGCAGGGCTGAGGAGCTTCGGGGTGAGTACTTCGCTTGCTGTACAGCTAGATTTAATTCTGGAGTATATTTCTGTCTGGAAAGGAGCGGTAGCTGAGGCAAAGCTGTTCTCTCTCCACATCTCTTCCTTACCTCTTTCATTATCTTAAACATTCTCCCTCCTATCATCCCATTCAAAGTATAAATATTTCCAGTTACTCAATTATTTAAGACATCTTCCTCTGTACATTGCTGATAAACTTTTCTTTGTTGTGACCTTTGAAGCTGATGGAGGGCAAGATCTTGTTGTTCCTCTTATTGATACACCTTTGAAAGTCTCATCTATCAAGTTGAACAGAAGGGTATCACTTCATCCTGCTAGTGTTTTTACTGTATTTGGTGTAATATATTCTGTATCTTTAAGAGCATCTTGATCATGCTGTTTTCAAATGATCAGGTGTCTTTTTTTCTTTTTCTCCCCTCTGCCCCAAGGCAGGTAATAGGATTCTGAAGCTGCTTTTCAGTTTGTCAATCCTAGGATCAAGTTACAAGTAGTGTGATAAGAATTTTGTATCCAAACTGCTGCTATTTTTCAATATCTAAGAATGTTCCTCTTGAGATAACTTACAAATATTTTGTGACTTTAAACAAGGAGGAACTGCAAGCAGGTCCCGGCTTATTTAATAAAAGAAAACACCCCACCCCCCCCCCCCCCACCAACCAGCAAAGACCCCACCTCCCCTAAACCAGTTTGCTGGACTGTGCATAGAACTGATACTGTCATTGTACAAATTGTAACGCATTATGTTCTGTTGACAAAGCGATAAACGCCTGAGTGAGCATGTCGACAAGGAAAGCCCACAAGCCCTTTATTCATCAGAAGAATTCTTGAGTGCTTGGATATTTAAGGTTTTTGAGCTGTATCTTGAAGAATATGTCTTGGGGGTTGTCCCCTCTCCATCCCTGGTTGGCTCAGGAAACACAAAATAACCTGAGGCCATTTTACACCTTTGCGGGCCTTTGCAAGAGTTAGCAGTCCTATTCAAGTTCGCTGTTTTTGGTTTGGGTCATGCATATCTGTGTCCCATGTTGTCATTGTTTCCTCCTAATGTTCCCTGCTTCCTTCTCTGATTTTAGGAAAGGCTGGTACCCATGTAGACTGATCTACATGGAGTTTTGGCAGTTTGACAGTCTAAAACTCATTTAATCAGATCACTGAATTATCATATAACATTCTGGTTTATTAAAGACACATCCTGTATTTTAAAGAACTTGAGAATTTCTGGGTCTCACCTAATTTCCAGACATATAGGCACAAGCAAAATCTATTACAGCATCTTAAGCTAACACTTTCCTGGGTTTTCTATAAGTTCAAACTTCAGGATACATTTTTTTTTTTTTTTTTAAAAAAAAAGGTGAGTTAGGTTATGGAGATGCTTATATTACAGTAATGGCGTCTGATCTATGATTGCACGCTGCTTTGATCAAGATTCAGTTGCATTGCTGAGATCTTTCAAGTTCTGTTTTCTTTTTAAATATAAAGAGCTGTAAGTTTGTTATTGAGTTGTTGTGTGGTTCAGTTTAAATATACTCAAATATTTATTCTATTTCAGTTTTGAGAATATACTGGGAGAAGAAATGGGGAAGAGTCCTGCTTTTATTCAGCAGAACTTCTGTTTAAACATACTCATTTCTGCTCACATTAGTAACTTTTATGGTTTTATCTTGTGACTTCTAGAACCAGCAGAACTAAGGCAGACTTTCTAATCTTTGCGTGCTTGAAAGTCACGTGTACTTCAATAAATCCCATGAAGTAAATGCAGGGATGTATCTCAGGCACATCTCTTGCTGAATCTTCCACCGTCAATGCAGTGCTAAGAAAGTAACTTGTTTTTGACCCTGGGTTGAATTGGTAGGGCTGATAGCTAGGAAAGCTGTGTACTTCTGTGGGGCAAAGTGAAAGCTGCTCCTATAAACAGAGCCTGCTGCTGCATGACTGTAATTCTGTGTCAATTTTAGTTGTTTTCAAAGCTGCTTATAAAAACGTGGAAGGTCATTTAATCCTTCCTAACAGTCTGTGGTTTTTAAGGAAGGGGCTACATAAATAACATTCATTTATGTTATTTTTAGATTTTAAAAACATTGGAATATTTTTATTGTAAGCCATGTAGTCTTATAAATTTTAAGTCCATATTCTGTGCATTTTTCCTTGCAATTGTTTGTTCCCAGAGTTGCATTTAGTGGTCTTGATAGTGTGTATGCATCTCTTCCCTTTATTATCTTGTTTAATTATACATGTATGAAAGTTTTAATTGATGTACCTTGCTGTAAAAGGAAAACAGAGGCAAAATGTAAATACCAATTCTTTCTAAAACACCACAGGAAAACCTGATGTTTTTCTGTTGTTTACTTTCAATTTGCTCTTGGACAGCCTTTTGCCTTTCTTCACCTGAATGAGGGAGCTGCTACTCTGAACTGGGATTCTTTTCTATTTTCAATGGATACTCTTGGAAACTATCCAGTGTTGAAATATATCAGCACTTGCCAGTGTCTTGCATGCTTGTCAAACAGGGAATGCTGAAATTCCAGTAAGTCATTAGTGGGCTGAAATTTATTTCTGCAAGGAGTAAGGAAATTCAGTGGCTTTCTAGTTTGGTGGGACTGACGTTATGCTGAAAAGGCCTACCTGAAGACTGACACTTCAGTTGCGTTGTTGTTAGATATTTAAAGTATGAAAGCATTCCAAGGAATGCTCCTTTTGGTGTGGTCTCTAAGTCGTATGCAAGTTTGTCACTGCGATGTACACCTAGATGAGGCTGAGTTTCTTTAGTGCCCAAGAAGTATTTGTCTGCAGTTGGGCCTGTTTCTTGCTGAATGTTTGAGTAGTGCTATGTATGGTCTGTATTCTGACTGATTAGAGAAGATTAAAGCACAGAAACATATGAGATAAGATAAATGGACAAACTTATATGGAAGTCTTTGTTGCCTTCCCCTAAATGTCAGAATATCGATTGCCATTTTATAAGTAGTTCTGTAAGTTGCTTAGGAGGAAGAGGCAGCTGCTCTATAGACTAGGATAGTAAGTAAAAATATTTAGCTGCAGTATTGCCTGTATAATTTTATAAAACAGATATCATGCATCTGAAGGATTAAATCAGCTAAGGTCCATGCAGAGCTTTATCGTAAAGCATAAAGAAGGTACCAATGTTAAACATTTTGCTGGTTCTTTTATTTCTCTATTAACCCTGGTACTTGCGTGACAGTTTAATAGAATCCAGATGATTCTCCGTGTAGACAGGGATAGAGGTTACTTGTATATTTGAATTCATTTTTTCATTGGTTAAAGTAAGAATTATGTTCACTTATTTAGGTAGGAAATGAAATACCTAAGTTAAGGGAACATGCAAAGATGCTCTGTTTTCCTTTCCCAGCAATTATTTAGGGTAATTAATAATTTAAAGTGTATCTGTAAAATTTATTTTAGCTTTTTGTTAGAAGATACTTGCTATGGGGTGGAGTTATGTACCTATCTGAAATAGCTCTACTTCCATCTTTTTTCAAAGGGGTTTGGTTTTTTATTTATTTGTCTTTAAGATTCAAATTAGCAACTAATAGGACAGTGCTGGAAAGATAAAAGGTCTTCCTGTGATGGTCCATGCTCCATGCAATGGAGCTTTGTCTCCACTAAATTCAAAGTGGCCCTGTATATAGCAAACTCTGCTCGGTTAATCTGGGCAGAGGTGTGTGTGTTGTTTTCAGGTTTGATTAATTTTACTTGAGATTGTTCTCTGTTCATGGACTTCAGGGCAAAAGGAAACGCACATAAATGCCTGCCCCAGTGTGCCATAAATGCTCATAACTGTAATATCTCCAGTGTGCCTTTAGCAGTCTTCTTGCAGTGGAGAATCCACTGCAGTCCTGGGTGAATCAGTCTACAATTGATAACTCTTTAAAGTGTATTTCCTGTTTGAATTTAGGTGAGATTCAAGTATTAGCTGCTGGCTCTTGTACCTTCACTAAATAGAAAAAGCTGCTAGTGTCAGTTTTGTTTTTTCTTTTTTTTTCAGAAGTTCCATTAAAGCAACAGTGTCAAGTATCCTGAGTTCTTGCAGCAGGGCAAGCTTCCCAGAACTAAAATAAACATGAAATTTTCAAAAACGTTGTTGAGTAATGTAACTATCACAAATGTACGTGTTTCCCTGATAGTGTCTCTCAATGTTGGTGAACAAGCTTTTATGTTATTCTTTATGCCACGCTGGAACACAGTCTGTGAAGTCTAACCTACTTTCTGTACCTCCCAAGAATAAAATAACTTTTCATTTGGAGTGTATTTTGCTATAAAGCTTGTATTAAAATGTGTGGTCATATTTCAGGAGTCTTCTCCCAGCCCAGATATGCTTAATTGGCTAAAACCCAATTTATGTCTGTTTTGTCCCTTTTGCCTCTTCCATGAGCCTTGTGCTCAGTTCTGTGAAGTGCCATGTCTTTAGCAAGTGCAGCAGAGAATGATCACTTGTACTCCTCGGGTCTGTCTTGGAACATTGCTCATCCACAACTTGTAGAATGATGCTTTAACTTCTTCTATATTAGTGTATTAATATGTCTGAAGGAAGGCATCTGTCAGTTAAGTTTGCTAGCATATGTCAGCATCATCACAGTGGTTAAAGATATGTGCAGAATACTAAGCATGTCAGAGTTCTCAGCAGGCCTAAGTAGATGGGTGCTTTTTAGCTCAGGTGGTAGCACACCTCTGGTGCCTGTAGAGCTTTGTTGAAAAAAAAAACAAAACTCCCTGGCTGAAGAAGCTATGGATTTAATCTAGCCATTCTTTTTAAAGTCCTTGTTTTTCAGGATACGGCTCATCTTTTACAGCACTTGTTCACAAAAGGTAGTTTTGCTATATAAAACAAACCTGTTCCCAGGCAGTTATTCAGAAGAGTTCTTCTGTGTTGTTGTCTCTAAGTGGCCTGTTACCAGTATTAACCCCAATTTTTTTCATTGTGGATTTTCCTTTTAATTAACAAAAAAAAAAAAATTTGTCTTCTTTCAGGTTAAGATGAACTGGAATTCTTTACCATTACTTAGATCTTTAGACAACTATATAACTACACAGCATATCCACGAGCTTGGTATGGAGTTTTCCTGCCCTATGCCCTTCAGGTTTATTCTGTATGTAGGGGTTTGTTTGTTTGTTTTTCACAAATCTGTCATTAGATATCTTAAATCAAGTTGGAAGGGTCCATGATTTGGTGGTCAAAGAACTTCAGGCAGTATAACATTCCAGCCTTTTGAATGTATAATTGTTAGTCTTAATAGCTGAAATGGCTAAGGATTTTTGAGCAGCTTAGTCTCTAGGCTGAATTACCCATGTGTGTTACTTCCTATGTGATGCAGAATTGCCTTGCTCTAACCCATTCACCGCAGCTGGAGCAGAAGTTGAGGCTGTAGTGGCCTGAGTTTAGACTTACAAATAGAGTTCTGTATCATCATACAAGTGGCAGGGATGGAAAATCTTTTTATAGCCATATCCTCTAAGATTCTACTAAGTAAAAGGATACATTAGCAGTATCCCGTTTTATTAGTTCGGATTTTCCTTCTAATTCTCCTAATTTATTTTCTTTCTGAAATAATGTTTCACAAAATTTCAGGCACTGGGTATGCAGGAATAGGTCACTAGTGCAAACTTCTTAATAAAAGATTTCTGATTCCATAATTATAGCTTTCTTTTGCATTGTTTTATATGTATATTTTTTGCATAAGAGGTTATGCATAAAAAAAAAAGACTCTGTGTTTTCTAGGGATGTGACAAATAGTTGTCTGAATAGCAAATGAGTCTTATTGTATCAGGAAGAGTGCTACCTTGTTTTTTTAAACTAATGAAGGAAAGTTCAGTAAACTTAAGCTCAGATAAAATCAAACGCTACCAAGGTAACTTCACGTGGTTTTCTGGATTATAAAGCACTCTTTGACTTTTTCTTCTATGTAGAATGGGGAGGTTTGTACCACTGAATTACAAAAAATGATAAGACTTCTAACTATGTGTCTTCTCTGCCAAAGACTTAAAGTTGTTTCTGTAATATCAGTTAATTGCAGAAAGCCAGAACATCTCTTTAGATAGCCATGTGGAACATTGTGCATTAGAAGAATCTCAGATTATGACTTTCTGAAGTTTTATCAAAAAGGATCTAATAATGTGAAGACCACAGAAATAACTATGTATCTAGATACTACACTTGGACCAAATGAATTCTATAGTTGTCTAGAATAATTTGAAATATTTGATATGCCTTTATTTTTGTTTTGTTATACAGTGTTATATAGTTAATTACTTTAAAAGAGAGCAGGAGACTGGATGTTATGTCTTTTACATTAGCTAAAAGCTATTGTCTGCAAAAGGCTCCTGTGTTTGGTTGTCTCCTCTAAAGACTTTTTAGGGGCGGAGGGAGTTTGGTTATTCTGCAGTGATGAGCCTACTGGGAACTTTATGTATTTACATATCCCTATGTAGATGATTGTTGACAGCTGGGATCTCCAAAGGAAGCACAGCTCTTTCGCAGCATTCTGGGCTGCCCCATCTGCTTCCTATTTGAGCATCCTTATTGTAGTCAGTTTTTCCCAAAGCGGTATTGATAAATCATAAGTGATCTGAAGGAAAACACTTGGCAATACATTTTAATAAAATTCTAGTGTTGATTCAAGCATTACTGATCAATTATAGGAAAAAAAAAGTACACAAAGTGGGTTTTTATCGCTTGGATTACACCAATAGGAGCCTATATTTAGATATTAGTGTATAAATATGAATGTTCTTGATATGATGCACACAGCATGGATTTAATCTCAACGTGCATCCCTTGCTTTTGTAGTCACTGCCAATTTTAGGTTTTAATGTTTGACCAATTATTTCATTTTACTTTACAGTGGTGGAAACAAATGCAAATTTAAAGGTTTTTATGTTTTAGCAGAACTTAAACAGATTTTCTTGAGTAAGGCAAGAATTCTGTGGTGTTGTGCCTCTAATGCCAATAGGATTTTGGTTTCCATACAGGCCATTTAATAGAATACGTGCATTTTTATAGCTCCACAGGGAAAGAAGAATGTTCAACTGTGTCTGTGCCAGCTGCTAACTTCTGGGCCTTAAGATTTCCGTATTTTTTAAATAGTTCTCATCACTGACAACTGAAATGCATGAAGACTGACCTTCAACTGTTTTCTGTCTGTGAGATCAAATAGAGGAAAGCATTTATACTTTGAGCATTCTGTTGTGAAAGATGGAGTTATGACAGAGACATGGGTGTTTATTTTGCTTTTGGGGGGAACGCTTTTGAGCTCTTGAAGTCTTTTTATGATTTTTAAAAGAGCGTCAATTGTAAGGATTCTTAGTACTTGAAGTCTAAAAGTAATTTTTTGAGCTCTGGCACATGTTGCATTGGTTCCCTCTGGAGTGTTATTTTACTGTTATGAATGTTAGAATGTATTCCACATAATTTTCTGTAGGAAAACTTAAGTTCCTGGTAAGTCTGCTCATGGTGAAGGCCTTTAACCATTTGGGGAGAGGTGGAGTGTCTGAAGTGTGTCCTGATTTTCTTAAAGTTGCTGTCATGCTTCCATGTGTTCAGAACTGTTGAGACGGTGGCTCTGACATAGTGGTTTACTGCAGGCCTTGATCTCCTTGAAAAGTCTTTTCATTCCTAACGATGTGTTCCTGTCACCTGTGTTCCTTGTCAGACGTTACCAACCCCACAAGCTGCATTTAATATGATTCCGTGTGGCTATGTGTATTGGGTTTGCACGGCAAGGTTTTGGTAGCAGAGGGGCTACAGGGCTGACTTCTGTGAGAAGCTGCTAGAAGCCTACCCTATGTCCGATGCAGCCAATGCCAGCTGGCTGCAAGACTCGCTGGACTGGCCAAGGTCAAGCCCATGAGTGACAGTGGTAATGCCTCTGTGATAACATATTTAAGAAGGGGAGGGAAAAGCTGTGCAACAGCAACTGCAGCTGGAGAGAGGAGTGAGAATATGTGAGAAACAATTCTGCAGACACCAAGGTCAGTGAAGATGGAGGGAGACAAGGCGCTTCAGGCAGTGGAGCAGTGAGGCAGGTTATGCCCCTACAGCCCATGGAAGTTAACAGTGGAGCAGGTATTCACCAGCAGCTTGTGGAGGGCACCACATCAGAGCAGGTGGCTGCCTGACGGAGATTGTGACCCTGTGTGAAGCCCACGCTGGAGCAGTCTTGTTCCTGAAGAACTACACCCTGTGGAAAGGACTCATGCTGGAGTGGTTCATGAAGAACTGAAGCCTGTTGGAAGGACTTAGATTGGAGAATTTAATGGAAGACTTTCTCCCATGGGAGAGACCTCACAGGAAGAATGTGAGGAGTCTTCCCCGTGAGGAGGAAGGAGCGGCAGAGACAGCATGATGAACTGATCACAACCCACATCCTTGTCCCTCTGTGTTGCTGGGGAGGAGGCAGGGAAATCAGGAGTGAAGTTGAGCACAGGAAGAAGGGAGGGTGTTTTAAGATGTAGTTTTATTTCTCATTATCCTACTCTGATTTGATTGGTAAGAAATGAAACTCATTTCCCCAAGTCAAGTCCGCTTTGCCAGTGACGGTAATTGGTGAGAGATCTGTCCCTGTCCTTATCTCGACTCATAAACCTCGCATTGTATTTTTCTCTCCCCTGTCCAGCTGAGGAGGAGAGTGATAGAGCAGCTTTGGTGGGCACCTGGCGTCCAGCCTGGGTCAACCTACCACACTATGGTTCAATTTCAAAGGGAAAGAAACCAAGCATTAATCCTACATATGCATGCAGAGGTATAATTCAATGGGATAGAACATAAGTGCAGTTTTGGGATTTCTTTGCTTGATAGTATTTTGATAGTGCCCATGACAATGGGATTTTAAAGATGTGGCAGAATTATTATTTTTTTTTAATCAAAGGGTTCCTGAAAATGTTTTTTCACCGTTTGAATTACTCTGTAAAATGACAAATTGAAGAAATAGTTGACCTTTTGCAGGAATCTTAGGGGGAGAAAGAAGAGGATCACCTATCAAAATGTGGTCTAATAAGTCCTGTGGAACAGGCAGAAGGTAGATTTCATTGGCTCTTTTGTTAGAGAGAAATTGAAGTCTGGGCAACATTCCCAGGATCAGTATTATGATAAGAACGCATGTCTCTGGGTCTGTGTGCCAAATGGTCAAATTTTATTGTTGCTCCCATCCACACAAGGTGAGCTATTAGCCAGGTGGCAAGTAGGGCCTAGCAAGGATCTGAAGCATGCTGGGAAAGTGGACTATGAAATTTGCCTGATAGCTGAACAATATGGAGCCTATGTATTTTCTGATAAATTTCTGAAACTTGGGAAGGCTTGTAAAGTCCATGGTATCACCACTAGCCCTATGTTTTCAGGGATATCAAATGCAGCAGAAGACTGTTAATCATGGGGCCAGTCTCTTTGGTATATTGAGAGGAAGTTCATAGTGTTGATGGAGGAGCTTTGGGTTGGGTACATCCAAAGTCGAGGGGAAACAACAGCTGAGTTTTGGATCTCTCTTGAAAAGCAAAAGTATTTGTTAGAGAACTGCTTTGGATACTTGGAGATCTGTGGGTTATGATGAAAGAAGGAGTTGCACAGTAAAGGCTTTAGACCAGTCGTTTTTTGACAAAGTTTGGCAAGTCAGATTCTGTTTTAACCTCTCCATGCTGAACAAACTGTCTTGGCTTTGATGCATCACCAGTGCTGCAGGCTGATGGGATTGCCTTTGGGGGTGGCCTACTATATAACTGCTTTTGTTTTAACAGCGAGCTGTTGTTGGATTCCTTTTAGCCCCAAAATAGGGAGAGTCAGCTGATTTTTCAGCTTCTACTTGCTCATTAGTCGAAGAACATTTAAGATGACTGAGAGGAATACTGTGGCTTCACTGGGAGCGTAGAGCCTGCTCTCACAGCACAGCAGGCTGTGGACTCCAGACGGTGCAGCTAGCTATGCCAGCATACTCAAGATAGCCTCTAAGAAATTAGGAGGTGTAAACTCTTGCTACTATAGGAAATTACATCTGCCAGGACAAAGTAAAAGCCTGGTGGAATTTTCTTGCCCTACTGCCAAGGCAGACTTTCATTATGGGTCTGAGGAGGTTTATGTCTGGATTCCCAATAATGAATTCTTTGTGTCACTAGATGCTGCAGAGTATGATGCATTGTGATTTATGCAGATTCATGTCATTCTGCAAAATGTATCCATTCTGTCTGGTACTACACAGTCCCACTTTACTTGGGAATTTGTGTTTCAATACTTCTAGATGTGCCCTGGGGCAATGATTTTTCAGCAGCTTGATCACATAGAACACTGTCTTGTATCTCAGCAGGAAACTCAGATGATGAAAACGGAAATGTGTTACAAGGGCAAGGAGAGTGCCTAGCTGTGAAGCAATGTGTCAGTCCTTTGGAAATTACCTGTTCAGGGTGTCTTCTGTTTGTGTGAGCTTGCATGGTTGTAAGGGCTCAGAAGAAAACACACAGGTTGTTATAGGGTGCAAGCTCCTTCCTACTATATAAAAAGACCAAATGATGTGACATGTGAAGAGTCATCTCATACCTCTCAAGTAGACAAGTTCTTTATGGGTATGGAAGAGAAGCTGTCTCTGTTCTGCAAAAAAAATGTCAGTGTGCTAGGCCTACTGCATTGATCTAGCTTCTGACTAACAATGTTCATGAAATAAAGATTCTGTCTCACTAACAAGTAAGTTGCATGCCTCTGATGGAGAAGAAATTTTTCCTAAAAAGAGGGAGACTTGACTTAAAAGCAGTTGTATTTTTTTTAACTGTACAGATTTGTCCTGTACTTTGTCAGAATGAAAATGAAAGGTCAATAAAGAGATTTTGCATTAATGGTAGCAGCACTTTTTACCTGCCTGCACAACTAGGCAGGTTAAATCAGTACTTAAATTGACCAGGTGCTGTTTAAGTCTGTATGATTTGTCGGATATCTTGTTTTCATCAAACTATTCCAAGTTTTGTACAACTCCCCACAAAAGATGATGATTATTTTTTCTGCCATAAAGGATCCATGCAATAATTAATAAAGACAACAAAATCTAGGCTTTCCAAGAACAACCTGGAAGTACTGGAAAGATCAGTGGTATCCTGAGCTAATCTGAGAGTCTTGACTAGATACATAGACCAGCCAAACCACTGTAATACAGATGTGAACAACAGTATTATATGAAGTGCTGGAATATTGTATTATTCTTTGCATTTTTAATGCAACCATAAAATGGAATGCAGGCATAAAATTAGTTTTGAAAATTAGCTTTCACGTAGATATATTTTACTTAAGTGATTTGAATTATTTTGAACTAGGTTGCCTCCAGGGTTGAGTAAAAGCACTATGCTTGTTCAGCCAGTTGATTTTATTTTATATAACAGTTCTATTGAATTTGGAAGGGCTGTTTGTTCAATGAGATGTTCTTGCTCATATACCTTCACCGTTCAACGGACAAAACCAACCAGCCTCAATTGTGCCATAGGTGGTAGGATGGTTGCTTTTCCCAGCATGCTTTGGGGGCTTCCTCACATGGAAATTTGTTGAAAAGATTTTCCTTAAGAAATTCGTGTCCTTTGACATGAACTCTGAAGTAGGATTTGGAAATCTGGTATGGCTGCTCTCGCTTTAAAATTCCACAGCTGTGGCAGACTTCTAAAAGCAGTTTACTCGTTGTCTTTCAAACCCTTTGTAGCTTACAGCAACTCTGGCTAAATTTTTTAGTGGCAGTCATGAGACTAACTGAAGCATCTTTTAGGCTGCAGTTGGGGCCTGCAGTGTATTTTCTTTGTGCATAGATTTCTAACAAAAAGCCTTTTGTTTAGGACTATAGTCCACCTGAAAATGAATAATTCTGCTTCTGAAATCTCTTGTTCACGGTTAGCAGAGCCATCAGCTGGCTGTGAACTCTGTTACTACATACAGAGATATGTTGCTAGCACCACCTGCTTGTCTCCTTCTCCACTCCCACCCCAAATCTCAGATGCTGAGGTTATTGCCACTGCTTTTTTTTTTCCTGATTTAACTGTCTCTTATCACCCTAGCCCATATCTGTGACATGATTTGAATTTACAGGATCTTTAAAATAAGTTCTATTTCATAAACTGGGTAAATAAAGCCCTTCTGAGCATCCTGCAATTGCAGATTTCCCATGTGACAATCTTTCCTGCCTTGTTTTGGGCTAAAAGCTGTGGTGCTTATTTGGCTATAGATCTGTCAGGGTACTGGATGTCTATAGCCACATCAGGAATGCCCTTCATCTACCTCTGGTGTCGTCTTCTGCTGTAAAATTTCTAATTCACACAGGAAGACTGAAAGTTACCTCTTTTTTTTCCTCTTCAAAATATTGTGGCATATTTCCTCAACTGTAACAAGTAACAAGGTGCCTTCAGGAGGAAGAGATAATTTAAGATAAAGTAATTGAGCTGAAAACTGGTGAGGCAGTTGGGGCAAAGGGGGAATGAGCTGGATGGAATAGAATGAAAAGGACAGTCAGGTGCCGGAAAAGTTATTTCACCTCAAATGAGGAGACAAGTGAGGGAGTGAGTTCGATGTGGCTCTGGAGGTGGAGGAACTGGAGCTACTGAGAAGGGAAGTAGGATATTGAGATAAGTGGGAAGACAAGAAAAAGGAATCCACAGCCTGAGTAGACTTTCCTCCTTCAGGTGAGTCAGTGTGACTTGAGCTTTGCCACCGCAGGTCCTTTCTGCCTGTCCTGCTCATGGCTGCTGGTTCCTGCCCCCTGTCCTGCACTACTAGCAGGGTAGCCTTTTCCTCTTGACACACAGAATGAGGCTTTAAATCAGCCCAGCTTCCATATTCTCGCTGTTCCTGGGACCCGCCCATGGCAGAAAATGTACAGTTCTCTGGGTTAAATGAGTAATTTGTGTATTAATGTAATTCAGATTTTTATTTTTCCAGATTGGGTGCTGATGTTCCTGAGTTAATAGTATATGAAGATCCCAAATTTAATCTTAACATTTATTACATCCAGATTTATCTGGGAATTTTTCTATGTAAGTAGTGACAAGCACTGTGAGGCTCTGACTTGAGGTTTTTTGTGCTTCTAGTCATTGCAGTAGACCAAGTTTCTAATAAAGTGAAGGTGGAGTTGTGCAAATAATTTATTCAACAGTTCTATTTTGTTCTTGATAGCACTTCTCTGGAAGATGCCATCAGGAATGACACTAAACATTTTGAAAAACTAAACTATTAATAATTAAGCCTTTTGGATAACTGTATAAAATAAATATTTAAGTTAATTGATTTTTATAAAATGAAGTGCATCTCATGCTGATGAAGAAATGGAAGAAATAGTAACACAGTGGTGTCACTTGCATAAATTAATAATTATTAACTTCAGTTCTGACAGGTTCAGTTCTCTTTTAAGAGAGAGATTAATTTGGAACTGACACAAAAATTCAGTTAACTCATAAAAGAAGGCTGTGTCCACATTACCAAGCAGTGTGGTGTAATAAGATCAGATCTGTCAGGTGCTGAGAACCTGGCATCCATACTATACAGGTTGTGAGGGTTTTATTTCAAGCTGGTCCTTGTCTGATGCTGTGGCTGAATTCCTGTTAGTGGTTGGAGCGTGTACAATGCGCACCTGAAACTCATTCTCTGATCCAGTTTTATTCAAAAGAAATGTGGTTCGTGTACCTGGAGACAGCTTTGCAACTTAAAGCAAAGAAAGGAAAATAGGGCTGCTTGGCAGATGGACTTCAAAAACACAATTCTGATTTGAATTAAAATGTTAATGTAGACATACCTAGAGTTGTGCAGATCAGGAAGTTCACTAAAGTAATTTTGTTTGGTAAGAGAGCTTGGGTATCTGATACATGGGAGTGGGATCAGGAAATGCAATGAGCACTTGGAGAATTTAACATTTACTAAGGATTTCATCAATTTGGTAGTTTGGAAAAAATATCAAGAGGACATCATTTTAAAAACAAGACAAAAAAAGACCAGCATTGTTCAGAAATGTCTTTACCCTTGTGAAGCAGCGTTTTTAAAATAACACAAAGTGGCATTTGCATAAATCAAATGATATTAGATACAGTGGGATTGGAGGTGTTTTAAAAACAGTGCACAACCCTTTTTCTGTTTATAGTTGTTTCTTTTGGAGTGCAACAGAAGATGAACTCAAGTTCCTTGATTACAGAGAGAAAGATGGATATAACTTTCAGATTCTTTACAAGCTTACTTTAAAAAAGCAAAAACAGTCTTCACAAACACTTCTGTATGGCAAGAATGTTATTCCAGTTTTACCATGGAAGAAATAACAGTCAAGTGTCAGCCTGTCTGCACAGTGGAGACAGTTGTCTTTAAGAACTGGTGCTATCTGATACTCAGTGTGGTTTCAGGTTACCATTTTACACAAATTTATTATTTATTACCAAGACTATTAAACCTTGGTGTGTGAGAAACAGTGCTTATAAATTGACATGGGAACAGAAGCATTCTGACCTTCTTGTAATGGTAAAGGTCTTTAGGTGCTTGGAAAGGAACAGAGAAAAAGTGGATGCTGAAACTCTCTCTGCTGGAAATCATGTAAGCACATGGTTTGCCCATCCATATTGCCTGTACTGTTGGCCTTGGCATTCAAAAATCAGTCACTAAAACTCTATACTGTAAGATTGGTTTTAAGTTTTTTTAACAGCATAGCTGGATTACTGGTGTTTGAGCCTTTGTGGTTATGTTTGCAGTCATAACACTGGGACTTCTAAATGGTAAAATTCTTGTGTGATCTTTTTGAAAGCTTTGGATTATGGAAATGTTAAAAAATTGTGACACTGTGATAAAATGGGAAGAGTTGGCAATAGTTGGTGTATGCTCAAGATCTAAGTGGTAAAGCTGATAAGTGCAATTTAGCTATCCACAATGCATTTGAAATCCTTGGGACTTGACATGAGTCAGGCTTGCCCACAGTTGTTACAAGTGCAAGGTAGGAGCCTGCACTGTTCATTCCTCTAATGCTTCAATGTATGCCATTTCAAAAATACAAATTAAAAATAAAACCCACCCTACTGCTAGTACTTTTTTCCAAATTCTTAGTTTGCTTTTTCTTCCCAGGAGTAATCATGCCTGTGTGCAGCTACAATGAACCTACTGATTATTTCTCAGTGTATTGGAGTTCCTTGTGTACTGGAACAAATGGGCTTACACCAGTGGATTTTTATTGTGAAGCTGCAGTCTTACAGATTCTCTGGTGTTTAATAAAGATTAACTTGTGCATTGTTTGTTTGATTGATTTATTTATTTTCTTTGTTGATGTCCCAACATTGTGTCCTTTGTCTAGTCCACTGCCTGTTTAAAAAATACAAAATAAATTTAAAAATTGGAGAAACCTGGTATCTGGAGACTTGCAAACCTGGCTGAGATAGACCAGGTGAATATAAGAGTTATTGGGAGAGATCAGAAAGGCTTATTTTCTTGGGAAAACCATCTACAGAGATTTTTTTAACACCCTTCATCCTTAACATCACTGTTCATGAGTGAATAATTTAATGGTATAATATAAACAAAATTCATTTTAAATCCTTTTAGTGTTTGTATTTTACAAATAGACTACAACCATACAACATGTACAGTTCACATAACATACTATAAACTGTCAGTACGTTTTCTTTGGGTATCTCTTAAGTCAAGTTCTCTTCCTCTTTTACAGATTAATAGAAATATGCATTTCCATAATATCACCTTTGAACTGATGAAGTGGAAGTACAGATGAAAACAGTCTGGAGGAAGCTTGAAGTACAATACAGTTTCATTCAGTTTCCTAATTCTGAGGTAAGGTTAACACATGCAAAATTTTTTTTCAAGTATTTCAGGGGTAAAAAGCAGCCACCATATCTTTCTTATAAAAATCTCTGAGCCTTCTTTCTTTTATGCTAGTGACAGTCTTTAATATCATACTGAAACAGCTTTTTGATCTACCCTCTGTCCATATTTCGGTTATTAAAAAAAGACAAAATGCATCAACTACAGAGACATCTGTTATAGAAAGATACATTGGAAAAAAGTTACCCTATCAGACAAATTTTATGTGGTACAATCTGTCTGGTAATGGTTATTACTAATGCCTTAGTTAAAATAAGACTAGTAACACAATTAAGTGACACACCTGTTGGGCATCTTGTCTTCTGGCACAGCGTTTGATTGGTACAAAATGTTGTTATGCTGTTTTTTTATTACTGCTACTAATAAAATGCTACTATTTTTTTCTTACTGAATTCCACTGCCTCAATATCTTAAATGCATTCCTGTGACGATTATGAGTGATGGGGGTGTTTGCTTCCTATTTTGCTGCTTTTTTTTCCCTTTATGTAACTGAGAGGCTATATAGAATAATCCTGAAGTGTCAGATTTCTGTCTTATCTCAGAGTTCTCTTCTGCAACATTAAATCTGTTTGCAAAAGATAGTGAGCACTGGCCCTCCTACATCTTGCTTCTCACTGTTCCAGATTTACTTCACTGGAGCTGAGGCAGTGTCCACATGGGGTGTTTTTTAAGCTGTGATGCTGTTGGCCCTTCTTACTTTTTCCCATTTGGGCAGAAATGGGATCTCTATAACAGGTGGGACAGCTTCAGAGACTTACACTAGCAGATTTCACCAGCTGTCATCTGCTTGCTCTCAAAGGAAATTTACATCTCAGATTATGGTATCTTGCAGATTTTAGCCACTATTACAAACAGTCGTTGAACCTCTTTTCAAGAAAACAGAAACTTTACTTATAAGAGGACTATGCCTCTTTCACTTATATGGACATCAGCCAAGGAATCTTAACATACCTTTGACATTCATACATTTGACTGACAGAGAGAAGCATGTCCTCTCTTGGAGGTCAAATTTTCAAGAAATGGCTCCAAGGGAGAGATGAGCATTCAATTTTGTAAATCCATATTTTATCTTTAGCTGACTTATTGCTCAAAACCCGTAACTTTCTGCACACTGTAAGCAGATTCACAAAGCTATGAAGTTGTAACTCGTGTTGACAAGTGCAAAATTTGTAGTCAATCTACAGTGCATCAAGTGAGGAAGATCGTCATCTGGTCTACATGCTGAATGCATGTCTTGATGTATGTTAGCTTCTTTCACCTTCCAATTTTACTTCGGTTATTTTATGTCTGACAAGACAAGAAGAAAGGCAAGTACTATTTTTTCTCATTCAATCACATATTCCTAAAAAGATGTTGCATAATTCAAAGTCTAGTTGTACTATGCATCTTGCAAACGAAACAACAGCTAGCATAGATTTAGCATACTTGTGTACTAAAGTACTTGAAGTCTGAAAATTATGCACTTTGCACAAAAATTATGGACTTTGCATTGACAGAAACCCAAGAACTAATGTCCTCCCTTTTTCTCCCTGAGGAGCAGATTGTCTCCTCCAATGTGAGAGACAGTTGAAAAACAAATAATAGTTCTCAAATTGTCTTATGAGTAGAGGATTCTGCACATGTGGCACTGTCTTGAAAGATCACTCTTTCATCTACCAGAAAGAACAGTTTCTATTCTCAGGCTTGTAATTACAAGCAAATTTCAAAATTGAGATTAAGTGCTTGGGGAACATGTGCATACTAATAGAATTCTGTGTACTTTAAGAACTATTTGTAGCATTAAATAGCTTCATTAACTTTGGTGGTCTGGCGTGGACAGTAGAACCACATCAGCCACTTAAAAGAGCAATCAATATGTTAAAGTGAGAGGATAATCTGTGTTTGGGTAAATCTGAAGGGTTTATAGGATTAGACAATGGTATAGGGTAAAGAATGGGTCATCATACAACAGTTCTTTCATCACTCTGCCCTCTGTTCTCAATGATCCCACTCCCAAAGCGTTTAGAGTTTATGCAGCATTTAGAGAAGTAGTGCTGTAAACTTTATTAATGAAAAGTCTCGCTCCTTTCATAGAAGAGATTGGAGGGAACGATGATTCTTAGAGATGCCATGTATAGGTGAGCTGTCTGAATAAAGAGTACCAGTAAATGCGAATTAGTATATCTTTGAGATACCATCCATATTTCCCTCTTAAGTGTCCTTCAGGTGCTATCCTGAATTGAAATGAACTGAAAAATGGGTGGATGCCCTTCTGTTACACAGAGGGAAAAAGAGAAGGGCTTTTTTGCTGATACTTATTTTGCTGATGTGGCTGGGCAAAAGCTTTCCGGTGTCAAGTGGCAGGGAATAAGCATATACAGTTGGGTTGAAAACTCTGGATGTGATATTATTTTTGCAGGGTAAAAACAAAACAAACCCAACACACACACACCCCAACCACTTGTACAGGTTACCTTTTTTCCCTTCTTGTCCCGTCTTCTTAAATAGTAGTAGTATTAGCAACAGTTGCAGGAGGGAAGTTGTTTTATGCTTTCCGTGTATGTAAATAGCTGCTCTGGCAAAAAACAAGATGACAACACCACTCCACCACAAAATTTCCCTATCTGGACACAGCTTGTCCTGTTTTTCCTAAGGATTATGGGCTTGCAAGTAACAAGCATGCAAATGGCAAGAAGGGAGCTTATCAGAACCAAACGAAAGCAAGTCCTTGTGGTAATCATTTCTGTTCCTGTGTATGTTCTACCTCCTGTTTTCATACCTTTATACTTGAATTTCAATAGCAATGTGACAAAGACAAAAAACAAGGTTACCAAGGCCAAAAGATGGAAATAAAACAGTAAAAACCAGATGTGGACAAGAGTACAGGTGTTGCTCAGTCATTTTGTGTACTTCCTTGGTGAGAGATGGGTGTTACTGTATTTCATAGTCTGACCTGCTTTCAAGTGTATTTTTTGAGCCTATTTATGAATTTGACAGAAAACAATAAAACTGAGTGCTTTTGTTTTAAATGTGTTATATATAAAAGGTGCATTTTGTTTGCATCTAAAACTGCTGCCTGATAATTTCTGTGTTAGATCCTAGGTGGTGTGCAGAGAGAAATTGTGATTAAATATCTCTGATTATCTCCTCAATATTAAGACTCAGTGAAGAGTATCATACATCTCTCTTGGTAGTTCCCAGGAAGGTTTATTTTAATCCTTATTTAATATGGCATCTCTCTGTAATATGGCCCTTCATTGTACTTTTGCTAGTTCTGTATTGTTTGAGACAGTGTGATATTTTCTTATATCTTACTTAGTAGACTAAATGTCTTTTAATTGCAACTGTGAATTGGTGCAAGTCCTTAGCATTTCTAGGTGATGTAACTGTAGAAATACAGCTTAGTATATTACACCTGATCAGTATGGCTGTATGTGCTTAATCACCTTCTGCAGCTGGCCTCCTGCATCATGTTGTCTCCTTATTTAACATAAAGATTTTGGCTGTGTGATTACTTTGTTTTCTTTGGGGTACTGAAAACTGGACTTGGATGATGACTCTTTCCATCCCACCCCCATGAAGAAAAACTTCCTTAGTTTGACTTGCCTGCATCAAGACATCAACTAGAAGGAGATTAAAGGCCTCTAATGTACAACTACTGAACCAATAACTTTAGTTGACAGTTTAGGAATAACTTCCTATTTTTAAGCTTCTAGTGTCTGTAGACTTGTCATGCTTGTCTCCTCCTAAACCACTAGTGGTAGAACCATCTCTTCTCACGTGATAGAGCTTGTTCATTCAGTAACCAGGAACAAATGCCAGGTGTCTCAGAATGAAATCTGCCAGTGACAAGACGGTGTTCCCACAGTGGTTTTCTTATTAACCACCAAGGCTGCATAAGATCTCTTCTGTTCAGTTAGGAAGCAATTATTCTGTAAGATTGGCTTAGCTGCCACTGAATTTTCTTGGTAGCAAAGTATTTGCTAGGAGTTAATTCCATAACAAACAGGCTGAGCCGCTTCAGTCTCTAACCACAAATGGGAAATGCAAGTCAGTGTGCTCAAAGCATTTTCCAGGAGTAGAGTAACCAGATGTCCTTGTCATCTTTTGAGTCAGTTGATCACAACAGGAAGTGCCAGTGATTCCACTCCAGAGGCACTCTGTTCTGCAGCATGCTGTCACATGTTTTCCTGGTCCTTTGACCAGTATCTTGCTAATAGTATTTTTCTTACTCTCACCTGGTCTAGCTTAGCCCAGGTTGTTCCAGTAGTGTGACCATCTCGATCTCAGACAGCATAAAACAAGAGCCTTCCCTGTTGCTAGGCCATGATTGTCAAGTTCAGGAAAGTTGAGTTAGCCTGTCCAAGAATCCCTTCATTTTACCTTTATTTAATATTGGCTTTATCCAGCTCAGAAGCTCCTGTTGAAAGTTTACCAGCTTGAAGAAATCTGGGCAAGTTTCTGTGTAGTAAGAAGAAGCTAAGTATCTTATTTCTATATCTGAGGATGGGAATCTTATGGGGTAGGCTAAAGAACTAATTCAAGAATTTAGGGTGTGAAAAGTATACAGGAAATGCATTCACAGTACAGTCTGAAGATGTTTGTATTAATAGAAATGTATTTTACAATCAGATTATTGTAACGTGGATACCTAATTAGAAACACACTGGATTTTCTTTTTTTGCTCATTTGTTGACTTAATGTTTAGATTAAGAACGGTAAGATGTGGTTATCTACTAAACATTAATACAGGGATTGTTTTTGTTTTCAATAATTGCCTTTTTTTCTTTATTTCTTGAGGCAAAACCAAGCAGAAAAACATTTCTTTCTGGTTATACTATTTTGAACCAGTCTTAAGAAGTCAGTTGTGGACTAGGTTACCCTGAGCTAGGTTTATAAGAAAAGAATGTCCTTCTCCAGAGGTTCTAAGGTTATGATGTTATAACAAGTTTTATGAAGTGTTAGGTGAAATGTTTCTGAAGTGTTGTAATTGATACAGAATTGCATGGAAATAAACATAGCAGTCCAATTAAAATGTATTTTAAAATAATAAACAGCTATCTCTTAACTTACCAAAATCTAAGTGCCTTTGCCTCCGTCTTTAATAGCCAGAGCAGTTATCCTCTGGATACTCAGCCCCCTGAGCTTGAAGACAGGGATGGAGACCAGAATAATCCCCTTATAATCCAGGAAGTGGTAGTCAATGACCTGCTACACCAGCTGGATGTGCACAAGTCTATGGGGCCAGATGAGATCCACCTGAGAGTGCTGAGGGAGCTGGCGGAGGAACTTGCCAAGCTGCTCTCCATCATTTATCAGCAATCCTGGTCAATGGGGGAGGTCCCGGACGACTGGAAACTTGCCAGTGTGACACCCATCTACAAGAAGGGCAGGAAGGAGGATCCAGGGAACTACAGGCCTGTCAGCCTGACCTCGGTACTGGGGAAGGATTATGGAGAGGTTCATCTTGGATGCGCTCATGCGGCAAGTGCGGGACAACCTGGGGATCAGGCCCAGCCAGCATGGGTTCATGAAGGGCAGGTCTTGTATGACCAACCTGATCTCCTGCTATGACCAGGTGACCCACCTAGCAGATGAGGGCCAGGCAGTTGACATTGTCTACCTGGACTTCAGTAAGGCATTTGACACCATCTCCCACAGCATCCTGTTGAACAAGCTGGCAGCTTGGTGTAGACAGGTGGACTCTTTGCTGGGTTAAAAACTGGCTGGATAGCCAAGCCCTGAGGGTTGTGGTAAATGGAGTTAAATCCAGCTGGTGGCCGATCACAAGCGGGGTCCCCCAGGGCTCAGTTGTGGGGCTGGTCTTGTTTAGTATCTTTATCAATGACCTGGATGTGGGGATCGAGTGCTCCCTCAGTATATTTGCAGATGACGTGAAATTAAGCGGGAGTGTCAATCTGCTTGAGGGTAGGTAGGCTCTGCAGAGAGATTTGGACAGGCTGGACTGATGGGCTGAGGTCAATTCTATGAGGTTTAACAAAGCCAAGTGCCGGGTCATGCACTTTGGTCACTACAACCCCATGCAACGCTACAGGCTTGGGGAGGACTGGCTGGAAAGCTGCCTGATGGAAAAGGACCTGGGGGTGTTGGTCAACAGCCGGCTGAACATGAGGCAGCAGTGTGCCCAGGTGGCCAAGAGGGCCAGTGGCATCCTGGCCTGTATCAGGAATGGTGTGACCAGCAGGAGTAGGGAGATGATTGTGCCCCTGTACTCAGCACTTGTGAGACTGCACCTTGAGTCCTGTGTCCAGTTCTGGGCACCACAGTACAAGAAGGACATTGAGGTGCTGGAGCAGGTGCAGAGAAGGGCAAAGAAGCTGGTGAGGGGTCTGGAGAATATGTCTTATGAGAAGCAGCTGAGGGAACTGGGATTGTTTAGACTGGAGAAGAGGTGGCTGAGGGGAGATCTCATTGCTCTCTACAACTACCTAAAAAGAGGTTGTAGTGAGGCTGGTGCTGGCCTCTTCTCCTGGGTAACTAATGAAAGGACAAGAGGTAATGGCCTCAAGTTGCACGAGTGGAGGTTTAGATTGGATATCAGGAAGGAGTCCTTCACTGAAAGAGTGATTAGCCATTGGAACAGGCTGCCCAGGGAGGTGGTGGAGTCATCATCCCTGGAGGCGTTCAAAAAATGGGTAGATGTGGTGCTTCAAGACATGGTCTAGGGGTCAGGAAGATGTTCAAAGAAGGTTGGACTAGATGATCCTAGAGGTCTTTTCCCACCTGAATGATTCTATGATTCTATGAAAGATAACTTGTTAATGATACAAGCTAATGAAAAAAACAAACCAACTAGATTCCTGTGATTTATCATGAACTGACTTGATGTGATAATGGCAGTAGTTATTTCTGATAATGTAATCCAAGTATTAGGTTGGTGTGCTTTATATGTGTAGGGAAGAACGGATTTACATCTGGTTCCAGTACTGTGTGCGAGTGCACAAAGTCTTAAAGTGCACGCACCATTTAAAGTCTTGGGCTGCTAATATGTTTGCTAGTTACAGTTAGAAATACGAAGAAACTGCTTGGAAAAATGAGTAAGAAACCAGAATAACAATATTTTGTTGGAAATCAAAAGAAAGGCAGGTGAGATGGCTATACACCAAAAAGTAGTAATACTTTAATTGTAGTTACTAATAATCTGAAGAGCAAGCTAACAGGGAAAAAGGCAAAGAGTAAAAAGAATAGTTATACACAGCTCTAAAATAAATGGTGATGTAAGGATGATGGAAAATGTTACTTGAGATATTTAGTATGAATTTAGGGTAAAGAGAATGTAACTATCTAGGGTAGGATGAGCTGCGGTCAAATATTTGCTGTAGGGGAGCCTTGCTGCTATCTCCACCAGAACCATGAATTTCACTGTTCCCACAGTAGTAGATAGTTCTTTAGTTCAAGTAGTAAGGAGGATAGTTGTAAAATATTTAAGCATTACAATAGATAAGAAATGGAGAAGCAGACACTGCCATGAAGATTTAGCAACATAATGGCACACCTGTATCTGGAAAGCTTATAAGAGACCGTGTCATCTTGAAGAGACCTGCTAGAACCTGAGTGTTACCCATCCATTCTCATTAACCTGCAATACACACTGATAGGTAATTAAATGGATGTCTCCATCTTCTGCAACTCTATGAATGCACAAATTAGTCAACATATTTAGGACTAAGAATTTGGTTTATGTAGTCCTCTAAATTCTTGTCTCTCAGTGAAAACTCCTCTGGAAGAGTGTTTAATATGTATTTTAAAAAGAATAGTTATGTGAGTGATCAATTGTGTAAACTAAATGGAAAAAAAATGTATGCATATGCCTGCACTTGTGTGTGCTGTATACAGACTTCTGAAGAGAAGAGCAGCCTCATGTTCCTGACTTCTATCACAAATTTCCTGGAAGCCGCAGCTCACTTACAATAATGAGGAAGTTTCTGTGCACTGACTATTCCATGTTTTGATACATACTGGACATGTTAAGTTTTAAATGTCTGCAGTTGATCCCAGTGACAGAAAATCTGAAACTGTTAGAGTAATGCTAGAGGGGTCAGTAGCCCCATCCATTAGGAGAATTTCCACAGTGATGATGTGCAGCAGGGTCCTCAAATGGCTACACCTGATCATGCTTCAAAAGCATTTTATTATTCTTCCAAGTTATAAAATGCCTGTCCTCATTCAAACATGCTACTTCAAGTTGCTGGTTTTTGAAAAATGATTATTTCAATTGTCAGGTAAAGCATATGAAAACTTTTTACAGAAGCAGTTTGGTCCTAGGCTTTCAATGGAATGAAAGTGATTAGGGGTCTGCCTGTACAGAGGAGACTCCCTGAAGTCTTGAGATGGCAGTCTATGAGAAGAGGGGTTTATACAGGTGTCTTGAAGTTCTGTGCACTAAATTACCATAGAATTTGCAAATGTATGCTTGTAATCTATTAATTTTTTTCCCCTCGGTGAACTTGTTGTTTGGTGATGTCCTCGGCCTTTGAGTTAAGAAGACATTTTTTAATTTTAAACAAGTTTCTTTATCAGTCTTCTAAAGTTAGCATCAACAGTTCTGTTATTACTGTCTCCATACATCAGTAGATGGTACCTTTCCCCCTTCTCCTGCCTGTTACTCAACCAGAGCCTGAGCAGTAGCTGGATTCTCATGTGGACATAGTATGCTTTCTTTCCATGAGACTGTCATCATTTCCTGTGACTGGGAAGAAAAATTCTAAAAGCATTGGTAAAGATCTTTTAGAAGTCTTGAGCCTGTGAGAGTGGCTACTCTTGCTGTTGTTTGTCAGATGGGTTCAGTAAGGATCCCAAATCCAGTATGAAATATACTTCATACTTGAAAGCAAGCAAATCTCCTAATTCCTGGTGTTGTAAATGCTACTTTTAAATGTGTTAATGCATCTGAGAATTTTAAAGCTGGTAAATTGATAAGATGAAATTAATTACTCAAAAAACAACCATTCATCTCAGTGGCAAACAGATATTTAGTTTGACCATTCAGTCCCCCAAAAAGCTGATTAGGTAATGAATGTTGTAACTGAAAGAAAAGTTCACAACTGAAAATAAGTTTGGGTTGTGTTTTTTTTTAATAATCATGCATACTTCTGTAGAAATGTTTAAACTTGAGATTCAAGCTGCTGTTACTACAAGTCTAGCGGTTATTACTGGGCATGTAATGGATTTATAGATTCATGATCTGGGAGAATTATATTCTCTACAGTCTGCTGTACAATTTCTCTGTGCCAGAATATAAAGAATATCAAAACTGTGCTTCAAGTAGAGTAGATACAGAAAAATAGCTTACTGTGTGTCTTGCACTGTCCAGGGGCATATGAGTAGCAAAAGGCTTATGAAAGAAGCTTTGCCGTTTTCTTGTAAAAGTGGAATTTGGATAAGGCACGTTCATGTACCTTGTAACAGCCAATTGATTGCTATTCAATAAAGTTTTTGGGAAGCATTAACAGTGTTAATATATCTGGTTCTAGGCCTGCGAGAGTTGTTTTTTAAGGAAGAGTGATACACTGATAGTAAGTTACTGCAGACTATTACAGAGACCAATATTTAAATGGATTTAAAGGGAGTTGATGAGGGAATTCATGCTGAGCAGATCCTTCTGTGGATATTGGTGATATGAATAAATTTTGCAGCAGAGGAGATGAATGAAGTGGGATATCCAGAGAAAGGGCATCCTAATTGTTCTCCACGTTTTTATAGTCTTGCCCTAAACACTTCCTCCTGACTGCTCTTAAGGTCAGACCATGGGAATGACAGACAAATCTGTCTTATGAGTAGGGCTGTATTTATACTCCAGTGTTTCATCTGCTGTTTTGTTTCAGTACAGTTCTTAAAGCAAATGTGTGAAAACTTTCAAAGAACACAAGGGAATGGGAAAAATACTCAGGATGTGACATAGAACTGGTCATTACAAGATACTATAAGGCATTTGATAGAGAAGGTCCAATAACAGTGACGTTTTTGTCCCCTTCCTTTCTGCCAAAAAGAATTTATATTCTCTTCAACTCATAACAAATTTCTTCATGTTACAGAATCTGTGGTTTTCCTGTAACCCTCAATTTTTCCTTCGCAGATTTAATTTGAACCAGCCTTAATTCTGTCCTATTGGAGGTAATTAGTGTAGCCTAAAGAATCATGAAAGAAAGAACGTTTTGCTGGTGGAGATGTAGAAGGCATAAATGACTTTTAGGTGCAATAATGTCCCTGACAGAAGTAAGAAAAGTAACATTAGAGATGGTTAAAAGAATGTCATCATGAATTGAATAACTGAACTGCTAAAGTTAATGAAGAGCTGACTTAGGGAGCCGACAGATTACTTTTAAGTTTTTGTTTGGTTTTTTTCTAGCTTAAGGAACTATTGAGACATCAGAGAAGATACCTTCAAATTCATGGCTGATGGGGGAATGGGGAAAACATTTACAATAAAGTGTCCAAATCTTTCCCATCGTACTGAGTATGGTCAGTTTAAGTCACATGGCACAGGGGTCAAGTAGGAAAGCAAGTGAAACTGCTAGAAGGAATATATGGTGTAATCTCAGTACCTTCTTAGTTTCCTTTGGTTTTAGTCCAGTTGCTTTCTTACAACATGGAGAGAAAAGCAAAGATTTGAATGAAAAAAATTTAAGGACTTTATTAGCTGAATGGGAAGTTTCATTTAATCTAAAAACAAGCAAAACCAAACAAGTTGTTGCCTATACATGTTGATGTTTTGTGATTCTTAGCTCTACTGTGCAACAGTAGTTCAAAAACTTTTTTTAGTGCATTTAAAATAACCTTTTTTCACTAAGAAGTTGTGTTATTGCTTGAATACTAATGGGAGAGATATGACTAATAAAACTACTAAACTCTAAATATTTTAATATCACTGATTTTTCTAATTATGCTTGTGTGTATGTTTGCGTTTGAATTTTGTGTGGAAAAAATTAACAGTATTGCTTTAGCACTTCAGTGCAGAGAAATGGGGCTATAACTGTTGAAGTATAACCATTACCTTTGAACTCTGCCTGCTTATTGAAAGATTACTGTGTTTGGATTTAGAAATGACTTTGAAGCTATATTTGATGAAAGTACATTGTTTAAACTTAAGAGGAGTAGTTGGTGTGCATGTGCATGCCGTGTTGTTTCTGTAGTTATTTAACCAAGCGGATCTACAATTCACTTAAGAGTTTAGCTTTGGTTTACATTAAAATACATTTTCATCTCGGCAAAACTTGCAGAATACTGACAGGTTAAGATAAGCTCAGACATGTACATCCAGAGTCCTGGAATTTTTTCCCAGAATAATAATACTTACTTCACAATCAAAAATTAGGTATTGCAGATGAAAGCAGAAACTGAATGCAGCATAGAACTAATTTTAGATTATTTGTACTGTGGAAGGACTTTCTTAATATAGCCATCTAATTTCATATCTCCAGTATTTGTGAAATAACTCTGTGTGTGAGCATGTCATGCTTTATACATAACCATTTCTCTATGATACACTGAGAATCACCAAATATTTTGCATGTTCTATGTACATTAAGAAACGTTCTAACTATATGTGCTTGCTGAGGGATTTGGAGGGGGGGTTTCCCCTTTTTTTTTTTTNTTTTTTTTTTTTTTCTGCTTGGGCCTATTGAAGCTTTCTTCACCTATTTGTATGTATGAGGGTTCTCCTTGCAGGTTCTGTGGGTTACTAGTGAGACAGCTTGTGAGGTTACTACCCCCAGCTGTCCACCTTGCTCTTTGGCTGGAGGTCAGCGCCTCTGTGGCAGTATCAAGCAAGCACCAGCTCATCAGCCACAGCTGCTCAGAGCCTGGCAGATTAATTTAAACTGCCATTGATTCTGGTTTAGGCTATGCTAGACTTGCCACCAACAATACTTGCTCACTATTTGTGCCCTTGCTGTGGAGGTGGTAACCTCCTTGTGTTTTGTGTCTGGAGCTTGTAACCTCATAAAAATACCCCAACTTGAGTTTCTAGGGTGACTGTTGAGGCTCACAGATGACAGAAGAGCTGTTAGCTGACTACTCATATAATTCAAAAGAGTTATGACAGAGGTTGAAAGGGCGCGTTTCAGCAATTTAAAGTTAGAAGGGCAATAGAACTAACGTGAAGAACAAACGTAACAGTTTAATGTAATTTGCAAAGTACGTATCTAAAATTTTATTTCTGTAGTAAGAACACTTTAAAGAATAATTTCCTCCTGCCATATCTGTGTTTTAGAGGTGTGTAAAGGAGCAATGTCTTACTACTTTATTTGACTTATACAGGTATTAACTGGCCTCTTTGGAAGACTGATGAAGACTGCTCCTTTGAGCATATCTGTGTGTTATTTACAGGGATTTGTGAGAACAGCTGGACTGAGAGTTTGTCCTATCAGCAGAGTACGGTTCTTCTGTGGGCATGGCGAGCAGCTGAGGAAAATGAGGGTGAAGGCCTACCTTGCTAAGCAGCATTCTGTATTAGAAAATGGTGATGGTGTTGGAATTTGCAGGTCTTGTCTCTGCTGTTTGTACGCGTTGAGCAAACCCTGGTAAAGCTTTTCTTTTGCCCATTGCAGTAAGGAGTGCTGAATGTGATGTTTTTTAAATTGTGGCTTACTTATGAAGTAGCATTTGCAAGTGTGTTTTTATCTTGTTCACAAAATGATATATGAATTAATTTGGACAGCAGTTATCCTGTGGGTAGCAGAACAAAAACGTATGTTCTTGTTGACAGTTTTAAGTGTTTTGAAGGCAAGCAGTTTGCTTCTTGTGAAGTGCTTGTCTGTTGGCCTTCTTTAATACTAGATCACATGTCCCTAGCTTTACAAGGGACACCGTAGTGTTCTGGTCTGATACCAGAGGGAAAGGATTTCCAGTTATATAAGTAGGCGGCAGCAATTCCAGCGTGTAAGGCACCACTACTAGCAGTGTGGAGTGGGGTTGTTTGTGTTTTTGGCTGGGGGGTCATGTTGGTAAGTTATGCTATCTGTCCTCAATAATTTGAAACTATGTCTTCCAGGGGTAAGTGAAAAAAAAAGAAAAGGTTTAAGGTCTCCTTTCTGTTACTCTGTCTTAGAACTTACTTACCTTCCCCGTTTGGAAAGTATATGCCTTAATAACTAAAATCATACCCGCAAAGTGAGAGGAGTGAAGGCTCCATGAAAAGCATTATCAAGCAGACTCTTTTGACATCGATAATTACTCATCTATGCAATCGGGTATTTCTGAGCCTTGTCAGCCTTGCTTGTTCAGCATTTTATTTATTTGATTGGTTTTTACAAGTCGTGAATAGGAAAAGAGGATTTCAAGTGAAAATCTGAGGAAAAGAAACCCAACCCCGTGTGTATTCTGAAAGGGTAGAGGTCTTCTAGAGGGGAGCTGGCTTGCAGAGGGGGAAGACAGTATTCTTATGCTAATCCCCGCTCTGGATAAGGAGCAAGGCAGCCGTGCAAACAATGGAAGTGGAGCCAGAAAGTCTGCGCGGCGGCCCAGCGCGCCTTGAAAAGCGTGTCGGGCCGGGCGGGAGGAGGGACGGGAGAGCCCCGGCTCGCTGCTGGCGGCTGGCCAGAAGGCTCGCCAAAAACTTGCTACCTAGAAAACAGGAATTAAGGGTGGGAGTGAGGGGGAGGGGGACAGAAGTGGGTGCAGCCCCTTTTTCGTGTTAAAAAAACCCCCAGCCCCACGGGGTTGTCTGGGCCGTGTTGCTATTTTCCTCTCTGTACCAAAACTGAAATTCAAGCGATCTCTTTTTTAAATAGTAACCTCTTTTTCTAAGCCGTGTTCTGCGTGAGAGGTGCGGGTTTTATCAGCGTGCCCCTACTCGGGAATGCGCTCACCCAGCCCTCGTGTGGGCAGGAGGGGTGGCAGCCGGGCCGCGGGCGGGCCTGAGGGGCTTCTCCTCTTCTGTTCCTTGCCCCTTCTCTCGTGGGAGAAACCCATGGCTGTGGCACCAGGGAGAGAGAGCACGGGTTTCTTATTGGTGACATTCAGTAACCAGAAGAAGACGGGCTGTTTTACTTAGGCGCTATTAAATGAAAAATATACCCTGTAACTCACCAAACAAAAACCCAGTTTCTGGAGAACTCTTCGTGAGTCCCACAGTTTGCATAATAACCTTCACTTTGGGGACAAGAAATTGTGAATTTCTTTTTCTAGATTGGGCAGAGGTTATAGATGTAGCGGAAACAAAGTAAGACCATGGGATCTAGGTACAATGAAAGCTTGCCCTGTAAGTTTTTTCATTTGGGGATCTTTCTGGCATAAATCAATGAACAATTGTCTTTAAATTATGAAAAAAATACTGTGAGGTTGTGAAAACATTTATTAGTCTTTATAAGGCTGAAAAGGGATGTTGCACTTCAGAACTCTTCCTATAAATACATTTGTACTTCTAAAGGCATTAGTCCTGATTTTTAGGGACCATTGCTCACTCTTAAAAAGTGAGCAAATACATATGCAGGATCGAGGCCCAGCTTTTTCCCTTCCTAGGTACATTGGTTGTATGAAATAACTAATTCAGGGCCAAAATACATCATAGGTCTTGTAGATGACCTTGTATACGATGACCATAATATTTTCAATAGTGACACATGAAATTTCTAACAATTTTAATGACTTTCTCTTGTTTGCTTAGTGAATGAAAGGCTTTCTTTAAGTAATTTTTGTGAGCAAAATTTAAAAGGTTCAAGTTACATTCCCAGTTTGGATTTGTAAGATTTAGAGATGGAATGTATTACATGTGGAGACTTCTACTTGCTCAGATTGACTGGTATGACAGTAAGACACTAGCAAAAATTATAAATAGATAATAAAAAAACTTAAGAATAATAGCTTGTGGGTAGAATAGCAGAAGTTGATGTCATTTATGGTAGATGGAACATGGGTGTCCTTTGCCAATTGTCTTAAGGGCAGAAGAGCTCATCCAGCTAATCGCCCAAGTGATGGAGGGGAAATGGGTCAAAATGAATAAAAATTGTGTAGCAAAATCCCATTTGAATATACTCAAATATGATAATGTGTTCTTTGAGTAACACACTAGTGTATGTCTGAATACCTGGTGGCACTGGGAATATAACTTTACTGAATTTCATTACTGGTAATTTAATGACTGAAACTTTGTAGCAGTTAATTGGATTCCCGAGTAACAGTAAGATGGGCATTCAGGAGTCCAGTGAGTGGCGTCCCCAATTACCTAATTGTGTTGGGCATGGTAAAAAGCAGCTAGGGTTTAATTTCTTCATAGTTAACAGCTTTGTTTATGAAACAGACATATATCATAATTCAGTAGTTTGGCTTTAAAATTCTGCAGTAAAGGACACACACTTGATTTGCAAGCAGTGTGAAATCTTTCGTAAGACTTCTGTTAAGAGTATTCAAGGTGGATTTTGGTGACTTTTCTTCCAGCTGCTCTTGCTGCAGAAAGCTGTTGTTAGAGGCTCATGTTTTGTTTGTAGAGGGAGAAGGAACACTGAAATAATTTACATCATCATCTCGCTTATATACAATTGCTAATAGTTTTAAATAATTCTAATACAATCTATAGCTTAATAGAATTTTTTGTGAGCTTGAACAGATTAGTGCCTAAACAAAAAGGGCTTTATTTGAAGTCGTTTTTGTTGATGGCCATGTAACAAAGTAGCTTGCAGTAGCCAGCAGTCTTCTCCATCAACTCTATGATTTCTTCATAGATTTTGGTGGTGGATTTATCACCATTTTTAACTTAGTATATTTGACAGCACTTAGCATAGTTAATTCGGCTATTTCAGTATGACACTTTTCTACAATTTGCGTAGGCATTTCTTGCACTAAAATACTAGAAAATCTTTAAAAAGTAGGCTTGTGCAAGTATTTGACAGAATCACACAGTATAACATCTGAAACTTATTTCTTCATCTTGTTACGGAATTGGTTAAATTTGACTGTTTGATTTTGAATAAGCTGAAGTTAGCTATAGCTCTTTTCATATTCTGAATAACAAAATGGAGTTGTAAGGGCTCTCCTGGATCAGTCAGCTCCCATCCTGTCACCTGCAGCTACATGAGATGGTGGCCTTTGTAAACTAAAGACTAATTAAGTTTTTGGACTCTATTTAGTTTGAAATCAGCCCTAGAACCTTCTAAGCAGTGGTTAGGAATTGTCTTCTAATTTATGATCTAAATAAATTTTAATGGCTAATCCATACCTAGTTGTTGTTGAACTAGTAATTTTCTTCAGGTTAAATAGCTGTCTTTCTTTCCTTGTGTTTATTTCTATGTTACATTTTCAGAGTCATCATTTCCTTGCCAACTTCCCGCTGCATTATTATTTTTCTTTCCTTTTTTCCTTGTCTCCATTCATAGGACTTTCCTGTTCTCTAAATAGTGTTATCAATTTTCTAGGCATATGTTGAATTTATCAATCGTGTTGTTTCTGCACTGTTCATGTTTTACCATTTCCCCTGGGAAATTTCCCTAGGAAATCCTGGAGCTGTGTTTGTCTCTTCTAGCAGCTCCACATGGATGTCTCTGACATTCTGTGATTGGTTAGTGTACTTGAGACCTTGGACATAGCTTCCCAATTTCATGCTGTTGTATTTCATTCCATTTCTGCTACTTCAGTTCATGTGATCCAAATCTTCCTGCATAGAATCAATAACTGAATTGACAATTCATGTTTGTCAGCAAGGTTTATCAAAGTTTCACTTTTTGTGCTTAGTTCATTAATGGAAAGGGTGAGTATTCTTGAGTCAAGCTGAATCAAGAATCAAAGTCCTTGAATGTCATTTGAACTACATCAGTAATCTCTGTTCTTGAAACTACTTGTCTGCCCTGTACTGCCCTGAGTACTGTTCTTACAATCCCTCTTTCTTCATCAAGGTTTTTTTTAAGCTCTAATAGAAAAATTGTTGCATACTGGCTTGGACTGACAATCCAACTTATCTCTGGCATTCTGTTCCACTTCGAAGTTGTATTCAAAGCTGTACATGTGATTGAGGTAGTATGCTTACAGTTACCTAAGTGACTTCTTGCCCCCATTACACATAGGAGAAACATTTAATATTTTTCAGTTTTGCTTTGGCAACTATATTTACTTAGTATTGTATGTAGTGCCACAAATGTTTTGAAACAATCTCATCTGTTGAAATGGATTTAATGTTATAATTCTTGTGAAGTCTGATTGGCATCTCTTTTTTTCATGTGTTCCTCTTCTACAATCCTATCTTCATGTTCAGCACTATCACTCTTCATTGAAATTTGGACAGTGCAGTTTGTTTTGAGGATCATCCTGTTAAAAATATTACAGAGCCACATCTGAAGAACAGCTTTCTCTGTCCTCTCTGCTCTTGGATCATAGGACAAACCTTGCATGCTTTAGGTCAGTATATTCAGTGTCATATGGAATGTAGTGCTAGACTGCTGTGATGGTGCCATGAATTCACAGCTGAATTCCAGTTCAGAAAAAACCCCATAGAGTTTTAATAACAAAAGCATTTTCTTCAATAAACTATTTTTAGGAAGGATAATAAATTGCACTGTAGGTAAATAGGGCATTATGATTTACGAATAAATTTTTCACAGATTATGCTTGAATGCTTCTTCATGGCTACAGAAAAAACTAGAAAAAAGAGAGGGATTGAGGGCTTTGAAATAGACTGGTTGGTTATGGGTTTGAATTTCTTCAGCATCACTCTGTTGGCAAGAGTAGCATTCCAGGTCTTAATTGGTGCTTTAACACATTTGAAGCAGTCATTTAGTTGTGTCATTCTACAGCCTTAATATCAAGCAAGTTTTGGAGAAATTCCAGCTGTTGCTGACTTAGTGTGCCCTAGCAGGGCTGCAAATCTTCCTCTTTAATGAGAATCCAGAAACGGCTCTGAAAGCGTGTCACTGTGGCCTCTGCAGTTTTCTTGGATGTATTTTTTGTTGTAGTGGTTTGTTTTGTTTTTAGTGGAAGATATTCCCATATGAAGGTCATAACCATGTCGTTTTGGGGTGTGGCATTTATTAGAAGCACTACAATAATAAGTCTATTTTTTAGGACTGTTTAAGCTGTTAAACTTCATAGCTATATTAGAGTCCCAAGTGAGTTTGAGTGAAATGTTTTCAGTTTCCTTTTCTGTGAAAGAGCAACATAGGCTATTAAAGAACTAATTGCCTTCCTTTGTTTAGCTCAGAAACTTACATAAGAAAAAGGAAGAACAGTTCAAAGGATGGATTGAAAAAAAACACCTGAAAGCTCTTCCAATAGCTGTGGCAGGAAAGCCTTGCTGAGTTTTACTGTGGTGACTAAAAAAACTGCCTCAACCCATCCATGTCATGTTTTCGACATAGCTTTGTTGCTTTTGTAGTGAGTGGTAGAACAGGAGGTGTGTCTGCGCTGCTGTTCACACAGCTCATATTGGGGCATTTTATTGATGAAAAACTGGTGATTTACAATGCCTTAAGCTCACCTGCCTGATGATGAAATGTTACTGTGAGTGCTCTGGGAGCAGCCAAGCTCATCAGCATTTGTGTGCCCAAGCCTTGCTGCCAGGTGCGGGGCTTTTCCTGGCTGCAAGCAAACTTGATGCTGACAGCAGCAACAGAAAAATAACTCCAGTAATAGTATTAAGGCATCGTATGTGCATTTCAGAGGGAGAGAAGGGAATTGCAGCCCTGCTGGGTTTTACTCTCCATTTTTGAGGTACTCTTTTGAACGCTGATAAGCATTCTCAAATTAGAATTATTTTTAAATGAGGAATTATAACAGAACTTGTTCTCAGTGGAATTTTATTATATTTTTTGTATTTTTTAATACATATATCCGTGAAATGTGAAATATTAATGAAAGGAAGATGGAAGTACAAAATACTGGTTCTAAGTGGAGAGCATTTTATCTTGAGTAGGTTTGGACAACGTTTTTGAAAACTACCTAGATTGTCTCACTGAACAAAAAGCACCATGAAATTGGAAGTGTTCTTCTTTTCCTGTTTCTTCTACATTTTTGGATCATACTGTGTGGCACGGTGGTAGATACATGTTCCATGTTAAGTTCCTATGCCAATGTGCTCTCTTACCTTACTGAATGGAGGAGTGAGATCGCTAATTTTCTGAAAGTTTAAAACAGTCTTATTCTTGAAATGTGGATGAGTGAGAATATGTAGCCCTCACTGAAAGTTGCATGGAGAAGACAGATTTAAATTACTTTTAAATGTAGTTTAAACAGACTGTTAGTGGGGTTTTTCTTTAATGGACTGTAGTCCAAAATAGTACTGTAAACAAAGCCTTTGTTGTTTTACTACATACAAGCTGTTGGCAGTTTTCATCTTCCACGTGTTTTATTGAGGATTGAAGTTCATTGCAGTGTAGCTGGAAGGACGTTCCCTGTCAGCTATCAGAATTAGTCGTGTTTCTTGTGATTAGGAAGCACTAAAGAGACTGGGTATTTTTGTTACCATACTGCTTTTACCTCTTTTACTTCTTTTGAAGTCACTTGTGCTTCGGACATCGGCAAAGCGTGTTGTTCCAAGTCCGTCCCACCGTAGGCTGGCAGTGATCCCAGCAAACGCCCGGTCCATGGCAGGTTGAGGAAGCGTGGCCGGCGGCCGGGAGGTACCCAGCCCGGTGCTCGGCCCTGGCTTCCCCTGGCGCGGAGGCGCTTTGTCGCTTCATTAGGGACAAGTCGGGGACGTGTGAAAAGTAGGCCAGGGGTCGGGCAGCCTGCCCCGGCCCCACCAAAATTGGAAGTGACGGACACCTCCCGGCTCGGCTGCTAATTTGCCTCCATGTTAAATGTCTCCGAAGCACTAATTAAAATGAAAAGTACTTGGGTCTCACCGACAGACAGATTGAGTTATTGATGGTGGAAGCGGCCACCAACAGTAATTGCAGCCCATCCCTGAGCGAACGCCAGTTTTTGGCATTCATGAGCAGCGCCAGGCTGACAGGGGTCAGGGGGGTCAAGCCCACCAAAACAAGAGGCCGAGGAAAGGCAAAATCAGTTCTCTGTTTGTCTTTGTGCAACGTTGCTTTTGTTGTGATTAACTATTTAGGTGTTCGAGCTGCTCTTATTTCTTTGAGGCCCAATTATGCTTCCCTTGTGAATCACTGTAGAAAGTTCATTATGCAGAACGTGACCACAACTCCTGCAGTCTGAAAAAGTAACTTCTTACTCATTTTGCCTGTCTTAGCTATGTGTTCATCCACTGGATGAGTAGAATTATATTTTATTTTTTGAGCAAATGGTGTGTGCATATAGTGGCATAAGTTTTCAAGAGGGATTAATTTGCACAAAACTTGGAAATAGAGAAGGATATCAGGATTCAGAATTGGAGTTAACAGAGGTTAAATGTTCATTGGTGTTGTGAACTTAGATATCTTTCTTCTGTCTGTTGAGAAAACACTGTATAACACAGTAGTCTACAGGAAGAGGGGCTAGAACATAGTTGATGTTAAGTGAGAAATTAATTTTTTCATTGAAATGTTAAATGAGATTGTGCTTTTTTTTTTTTTCAAAAGTATCGTACTAGTCTAGAAGACAAAAGTAACATTTGAAGTAAATTACGTAAAGCTAAAAATTTAGCTTTCATCCAGTAGAGTGACAGGGTTTTTATTGCAATAAAGCTTCTCTGAAAGCATTTCACGGGTGACTCAACATGGTGTGTTGAGTCCCCTGCTATATTATGGGAAGTCACTATTGAGTTTCATTTTGAAGAAAAAGTAGTATAAATTTTAATTTCTGTAAAGAAAGTAGTGTTCAAATGCATTTCTTTGTTAATCTGCTTAATATTGCCTATGCAAGCTCAATGTGAGTCTAAAATATATGGTTTATGGTTGTGACTAGTGAGTAAACATGTCTAATTTTTTTAATAGGAATGTAAAAAATTCCTGTGGGTTGTCCCCAAAAAATGTATATTTTTATATTATCTGCTGTTCAGTTAGATAGTAAATACGTCTTATGTTTTCAGTTATTAGTCTAAACAAACATTTGCATTTTTCATTATTTATTGTAGCCACATTATTAGGATTGGTGTGATTAAAAATCTTGAGGATTTGTTGTTGTTGTTCCAGAAATGCAGGGAGTTTCTTAACACTTTGTTTTACTCTGTCTTTCAGGAAACAAAGTTGGAAAAGTTACAAAAGCATCTTTGCAGTCAAGCACCAAATCTTATATTAGGCTTCACCGAACAGACTAAGCTTAACATTTGTCAAGCAGAAGGGCCAGTCGCCTTGCACAGGAAGGATTAGAAGTGAACAATGACTTGGTTGAGAGTATATGAGCGACTGCTTGGAGCCTATCTGCTTATCATTCTCCATGTTCAAGGTAAATATGTTCTGGTTGAAATAAGTTTGTATTTTTTATCTGTAACTGAGACATACATACTCCAATGGTTGGGGTGGGGTTTCTTCCTTTGGGATTTGGTGTTTCTTTTTGTTCTTTTGCAGGCAGGTAGCCTATCTGCCTGACATGCCATATAGACACTTCCCTAAAAAGAAGGGTATTATAATGGTCATATGTTAACCAGAAATGCATCATACACTGTGAAGCAAGTAATTCAAGGTTTGACTTTCTGAATTTGTTTCCTGTGTGTGCATCTCTGATCCCTTTAAACTTGACCCACTGAAGAAATTGCAGTGTACAGTTCCCTATGCCTTCTGCTGCTCCCAGCAGCCAAGAGACAGTGTGGCGTAACTAATCTAAATAAACTTGTTGTGCCTACTCAATGGGCCGAGGTGAGGCTATGGGATGTTCACGATAGCCTGGGTTTCAGTTAGTGAAATACTCATTTGTACGTCTGTTGTCTTTCCAGCCACAAGTTACCAAAAACTACCAGAAATCCAATTATCATTAGGACTTTTAACTCCTCTGTCAGACTGGGTTGAATTAAAAAGAAAAGTATTGGAAACCAGCTGCTGTGACTCTCTTTCTCTATCAGAAAATTGAAGCTTAACTATAAAGATTATAATTAGTTTGTGGGAAAATACATTATATTATTATTTCCTTACTTCTTACTAGCAATTGTACTTGACAGATCTGATTCTGTCACTGCTTTTAGTTCAGAGAAATACAGAATAGCAAAATAGTACCTGAGCTGTTGGTGGTGTTGCATTCTCATGCTTGGGACATGAACAGTAGTGCTCTGCATGTCCATCAAGCATGTACGTTGATAGTTGGTCTCTGTGTAAGAGAGTTCCTTCCCAGCTATGTACCTCTCAGTTGTTTGAGATTAGTACACATGAGCTTTCCCTATGTTTCAAGGGAAATAGCCAAGACTAATTTGATAGTGCCATTTTAATTTTTGAATATAAAAGGGTTTATATTCTCTTTCCATACTTACATCAATTGCTGCTTAGTGCTTAATTTATATTTTGAGATAGTCTTTGAGCTATTTATTTTCAAGAATAACAATTTAATGAACCCATTAAAACGGGGAGAAGAGGAAGTGTGGTAGGTAACCAAATAGCAGTCGTTACGTTCTGTTTCTGTGGGTACCTGCAATGTTAAAGGATTTAGTAGAGCTGCCTCTGTTGGGACTGTGCTTGACAACTGATTTTAAGAGCAGACTTGCATCAAATGTGTGACGGGCCTTGCCCCTTCCGAGCCACTTGATCCTGCCTCTTCCCATGTAGTAGCATTTATCCTCTTGTAAGCAAGTGCCAGGGTGCGTTGGGGAACTACGGCAGCTTCTAACCTGCATGGGAGAAGGCACTTAGAGCAAAAGATTGTACCCTTAAACATCACTAAAACCTTTATTAAGCACTAAGTATAAATGGCACTGAGAAAGGTTACCTGGAATTGACCAGGGCTGAGCTGTCAACTGTGCAAAGACTGGAATTAAATGAATAGTGCGTCAGTGCAAGGAGGATCATCTTTAAGCTCTTTCAAGTACGTCTCACACACACATTCACAGCTAAGCTTTTATGGAACAAAAATCTTCTCGCTGGATCTGTGTAGAATTGCACTTTATTAAAGGTATTTAACACTGCCCTTCTTCCTTTCGAGTTTCCTTGAAACTGGGGTTCAGTCCAGGAGGCTACCATGAACATGCTGAAGGCTTCTGTATTGTTGAGTACGGCCTACAGAATTGTAAACACTTTTCTTCCAAAACTAGACAAGGGTTCCTGTATAATTGCCAAGTTATTTGATTATCTTTTTAGTCTGCAGGGGCTAGTGTCACCTAGCTTCTAGGTATGTTTTTGTCAGCTTTTAAGCACTGATGTTTGGCTTGGTTCACTCTGTGTGTGTGTGTGTGTGTGTGTGTGTGGGGAAGAGCGTTGGTTTTAGTTTGAAGCTTTGCCATTGTAGCAAAGATTTCGAGGTTGAAAACAAGAAAGCAAACATAAATCCAGGATTCTTCCATCTTTGTTACATTAAATTGGGAAAGGGAAATTTTCAAGACCAGTTCCTCTTCCTGTTGTGAACATACAATTTTTAATTAGCCAGAAATAGCTTCATCTATTTAGATGAAAATACCCTAGTTAGGGTGTAGTTGAAGTTTATGGTACAGATGCACAGATATTTACAGGTAGCTCTAAGGTGATTAGACTGGTAACGAGCACAAATTACACTAAAGGAAATTTCGGTGAATGCGGTTGAGGATCAGAACATGCTGCCTGAAAAGGCTGTGCGATATCCATCCTTTGCTATAGTCAAAACTTTAACAGAATGATTCTGAACAACCTGGTCTGTCTTAAAAGGTGGTCCTGCTTTGACGAGGTGGTTGTACCAGGTGATTTTTAGTTCTCTTCCACTCTGAAATACTCCTAGACATAGCATTTGCAGTGGGGCTCGTTCTACTGGTATTCAGGAAGTTTTGCTGCTCCTTACAGAAGATACCAGCTTCTTCCCTTGAAGAGGCTGGGAGTGATACACTTTGTTCTTTCTACTGAAGTCGTGGTTACCTCTATGCATTAGTCAATATTCAGTATTTTACTCAAAGATAACAGCAACTGAAGGAACAAATATTTTTCTCTTTAGCTCTTTATAGAAATAATAATACAAATATACATGTCTTATAGTGACTTAAGTTAAGTTACATTAACTCCTTCCATAATCACATTTACTAATAATGGTTCAATAAGTACCTTCTAATAAACTTAATTTAGCTCACGTATTTAAAGACTAAGATTAATTTTTTTTCTGCTTCTAAAGAAGAAATTGCCATGCCTTAGGAGTATTTCTGACTTACAAATCAATACTGAGTGAGTTCTGAAAGCCATGGGAAAGTTGAGCTTGCTGAAATGTTGTTGATTCTTTGAAGCAAGTTGCCTCAGGGCTTATTTTTAAACATATTAAATATGTTTGGGTTCTAGGGGTGCTGAGTAGAAAAACAGTCTTTCTGCTTGTCCCTAGATTCATGGAGGAGTTGTGCTTGAGGGCAGGGGAGAAAAGAATAAATTGGATAGTCATCTAGTATTTGAAATTTTTAGAGGACATATAAAGGAGGAAATCTAAAGTGAAAAGTCTAAAAAGGAAATTAAAAGTGGAAAAAATCGTTTCAACAAGGAAAATAGATGCATTATGTTACAAAAATGCATCATTAAGGACCAATAGAGATAGAGAAGACACATTAGGAGGAACTGAAGAGAGTTCGTTTGCCTTACAGAAAGAGGAGGGAAGAGCAGAGAAAGTAGAAACACCCAGTGTTTGTACTTTCAGTGGCTGGTACCCAGCTTAATGGTGTGCTCCCTCTATTGTTTTGGGGGCTTTTTCAAAATGGTGGGATTTCAAGGCTTAGCAGGACCTGAGAGAATGATAATAGCTAGTGTGTCTGTATACGTGCATGTATATATACACCAGATTCCTTAATAGGTAGCTTTTAAAAAACAAGTGGCTGCATGTGTTGATAAATGTGAAACTACTCTTTAAAACAGCAGCAGCAGCAAACAGGCAATTCCATGGCATTGCTGGTGAATAGCTAGCTACTAACTATACCAGCTACTGACCCCCAGTTTCTTGGGTCAGCGAGATGGAGCAGGGGGACACAGTGGTTACCCATTGAATTGTATCTTTACAGCTTATGGGAATTTTTCACTTATGTTGAGAAATGACTGAAAATAAGCCTTAGTAGCGGATAGCTAGATTTAACAGCAACCTTCTCAAGAAAAACATTTTTATATTTCCTTTCTTGCTGTGTGTGGCCTTTGCGGTATGTTTAGACTTGTGACTTTTGCCCATCTAATGGAAGAGGTTATCAGCTTCAGTTGCAGTTGAGAACTGTGGTAAATATACTTCTGTCTTGCCACCAGTTCAGGCTTTTAGTTCAGAAAAATGGTTTTACATCCGAGTAGTTTGTTCTTTGCTTTTGTAATGCATTGATGTGCATAACTAATCCATATATGTAACAGAGTAGTTAAAGAATTTATACTTTAGCAGATTCTCCTAAATTTTGTGCTTCGTTACTATCAGTTTCCTATGTGGTGTAATGTTAAGTATGTTAGGTGTGTGGTCACACCTTTAAGCGTTCTTGAGAGAAACCACAGAAGACCAGTTTTTTAATCCTTGTAAATTAGTTCATTAAAAATGTATTAATAGTATTCAATATGTATGAAGAAAGGTTTATTAACAGTTACATCTTTAAAATAATGTTCATATTAAATATTAAAATGGACTCACTAATGTTGGCGTTGTCCGTTAGTGAACCAGTTGAGATGTGATTTCACTGTCATACTTATTTTTATTCAAAGATTTTTATATAGAAAAGGATATTACTGTTTTAACTTCTTTTATGCACTTTCTGAATTTCAGGTGTAATAGTTACTGAACTCCACATATAAACTAGTTGGAAATAAAGAAAATATTCTAAAATATGCAGAAGGAACTTGAGTTGTCTGAAGCTGATCTATTGCTTGGAGACAGTATAGTTCTGTTTACCAGCGATTTCCCCAGTTAATGGCTGCATCCATGTTTAAAACACAGGCAGCTAACATGTGTTCTTAAACACTTGTCTTATTACAGTTATTTTAGTGCATTATTTAAAAGTTATATCTTTTTAATTATAATTTCACATTTTGTTTTAAGTTGCTATTCTTTAAAACTCCACCTAATTTAAATAAGAATGCAGTGTATTTTTTTAAGTAAAATTTTCTTGTCTCTGGCTTTTGTATTGAATACATAAGAACAGAGAGTAGTTTTCTTCAGAAGTGACTTTACTGGGGAAGGGAAGTGGGAGCAGAAGCTGGGGATTGCTGGTTGGGAAGGCAGGGAGGTAGGGGCTACCCATCTGTGTTGAGCATTGGTGTAGCTCCTGGGAGAGCTGGAGGGTGGGAGAGAGAGATTTTTTAATTTTTTTTTTTAAGTAGTCTGGGAACATGCTGTAATTTTTAGGAACCAGTTTTGCTAGATGGAACTACCTCTAACATGCCTGGTCTTTGGAGATCACAGCCTTGATACATAATAAAGCACTATAGGGAGAATTACGGTTAAAATGCCAGACACAGAGCTCATAGAAGACTTAAGATATTTTCTTTGCACTCTAAAAAGTTTTTTTTCTGATTTTTAAAAAATTATTCTTTGTTTTAAGAAAAGGTACTGGTATTTTACTTAAGCTGTATTGGTTGTGCTGAAGTTTAAATCACAGCAGTACATGTTAAATCACTGTGAAAGCTTCTGATAGGCAGAAAGGTGAAACATCCTTGTTGGAGTAGAGGATTTTGCAGTATCTGCATCCTAAAGTAAGAAAAAGTAATTTAAAACTACCACATAAAACTTGCAAGGTATGTCTTTTTCATAAGGAAGGTGTAGCTAACAAAGAGCTTTGATACCACTTTCATCTTTTATTTCATCTTTTAAGACCCCAGTGTGGGCAAGCCCTGAGCATCCACTAGCTTCAGGAAACAGCTTTAGCTCCAGGCAGAAGGCAAGTGAATGTGGTCTTCTGACAAATATACTTTTTATTTAAATACTGAATTTGTTGGGGGTTTACAAGCTTGGATCAGAATACCTACAGAGAAATGCTGGAAATATTGTAGTTCTGCTAGGATAAATCACTTTTAAGGGCAGTATACTCTGGAATAAAAGGGTTTATGTGGAATACGTCTTACGAATTCAGAAAGCTATTGAACAGCTTGAGTGCTGTAGGCTACTAGCTCTAGCATTGCAACTTTATTTGTGGAGGTAGAGGTGATGTAGTTAAGAAATTACAGGCATAATTTGGCTTTTGTATTCACCTTCTACTCTGTCTCTGTATTTCTTAATAGAGCTGGGTTTTTATGGGTTACGCAAATCTTTTCTTAGATCAGAAGGCTTAATGAAGTTATGTGTGTCCTGGCATTGAGTTGCAACCAAGTTAGGTTTTAGTGGTTAATAACACTTCACTGTCACGCACCATACTTTTTAAAGATTATCCATATTAATATTAATATTTGAAGCCATACTTTCAAGTAGACTTACATTTCTAACCTACTGGGATTTTTACTATGCTGTGCTTCTTTAAAATACATTTTATAATCTGACTTGTTTTCTATAATTGGAAGAAGTAGTTCTTTAAATAATTTCTGTTTTCGATCAAGGGCTAGATATGATACTTTGGCAGGCGTTGTTTTTTTTATTAAAAAAGTTTAATTTTAAACAGCCTTTTAAATGTCATTTGTACATTTAGAGATATATGATACTGCCATTCTTAAGGCTGGACAAACAGGCTGAAACAGCTCCAGGATCTCAAACAAGTCCTCCAGTGTGTGACAGTTCATTTGCTGCATTATTTTGCCCCACCATCCCTGTGCAGTTTGCAGTTAGAAAGTAGGAAATAATGGAGGAAGAAGCTTTGCTATGGCTGAAATCTCTGGGTACTGTATTTCAATGCAAACTTTTCTTTTGAAGCTGTGTATTAATGCATAGCACTTAAACCTTTGAAGGTTATGTACTATTTGTGTATGTGTGTTTCTCAGCGGCACCACAGAGCTGACAACCATATGTGTCATGGAAAATAAGCCATTAATTACATCATCAAGTAGTGTAGTGTCATAGGATTCCTAAGATGTGATCCTCCCTTTCTCTGTCCTGCTCCCAGAAGGAAGATAAAGCAATGTGAATGTTTGAGAAGTGGAGCTCAGGGTGGGGTATAATGAGAGCACTGGTGCAAGGAGTTGAGGTAGTTCCTGAAACAAGATGTCGTTTAGGAATATTCTTCATTCACTCTTGTTCGTTTACCCAGTATCTTTTAACTAGGAAAAACAGCAATGAAAGGTCCAAAGACCCCATTCAGATCTTGATCTATCCTCTTAATATCTTGGGTGAATAGATGGAGAGTCATTTTCTGCATTCAACTCCATTCCCCATACCTAGCATTGTTGAGATAGACACTAACCTTCCTTGAAGTGCTGAGGATGAATTGTAGTGCTGCAGTCAAGGATACAGTTAGGGATCATATCTAGACGATGGCTATTAAAAACTGTCTTCTGAGGTTATCCCAAATGGTCTCAATATTTTCCTTTTTCTTCTTTCCCTGGATACTCAGTTAAACTCCTGTTTAACAAGAGTTCTCTTTATGGTCTTAAAAAGTTAAAATGGAAGAGTGAAGTGATTTCCCCCCCTGCTCCCCCCTTCTTTGTGCAATTCAGATACTACCTGTAAGATGAAGCAGGCTACCGCAGAGCATTGTTTCTCTTTCACATTATGAAGATGATGAAATTGTAGTTTGTTTTTGGCTCTGAATAAAAATCTTTGCCTGTATAAACTGTACAAAAGATGAAGCTGCTTTTTCTTTGAAAATGTGGTTCTCTATTTTGAATTTTATTTCGTGTTTGTCATAAATCTTGTTACACATCCATAGTAATAAGAGGAAAAATGTATTTCAACCGAGTTCTAGTATAAAAGGTTGGTATACCTGTAGTCATGCTTCAGTGTTAGTTTATTAAGAATAATGCTGCTTAAAAAAATCCCAGGCTTGCACAAAAATTCTTTCTCTTCTGAGCTAGGAGAAGCTGTTCTTTAAGGGTTCCTTGCTATCTCTTCTAACAGACTGAAGAAATGCTGCGTTTGGTGCTCAGAGTAGGAAGAGGGATGAGTGACTGTGAGACATAGATGATAAAATATTCAGAATTTTAACATGTGAAATGTCCCTGAAGATAAAGGGGTTTTTATAATGTTAATTAGGAAAGATACCTTAGTAGTTCAACAAAATTAGAAGGAAAGACAATATTTGTACATATGCAGTGGCTTTTCCTTTAAATATTAAGTAGAATTACCTGTTCTCTGAGCAGGTAAGGATCTCTTAAATGTGAGTACAGAATGTTTTGTAACATCTGTAGCCCAGTATTAAACTGAAATTTCACTTCATGCTGGGAAGAAGTCTGTAGAAAGAGAGACAGGACAGATGGAGGAGCTGCTGTTTCATACGTGCAAAATTCCTTTTGGTTAAATCAGAAATACCTATTGCACAGGTAAACTTATTCTAGCACTGGACTTTCTTGTTAACAGTCTACATATCAGGAGTATTTAACTCGAGTATTACTGAAGTACTGTTTGAAAACTGCATTTCAAATAAAACATGGATAAGTGGCTTGAGGGTTTAGGTAAATGGTGCTGTATTTTCTTAGTATATACTCCTAGTTGTAGCTGAAAAAAACCCACAGTTTCATTACTTTCAGGGAAATTGCTGAATCAGGACAATGCACCGGGTGCTCCATATTAGTCAGATAGGGAAATCTGCAAGTCTGCTTTTTTCAGAACAGTAAGATCAAATTTCACAAATACTTAATCACACATTTGGCTGAATGATATAGTGGATGTTACAATGGAGTGATACAGAGGGTGGTATCTGTAGAGTGTTTTATCCAAGTTTTTCTACACCTTTTTCAAGCAAGATACAACATGAGAGTTAATATTCTCATTACTCTACAGCTAGTGTTCACTGAATTTGAGAGGAATCCACAGGAATCTGTTAAAAGAGACCCTGAGTTTCTGGGTCAAAGTTGTTTTTTTTTTTAATTTTTAGATAACTAAAATTCTTATTGTGACTAAAATATTTTTGAGAGGTACTGAGGTACCTCCACTTTAAAAATTATAACTGAATTTGTAAAAGCTTCTGTTGGTCTTAACTGGCTGTTCTTTTATGCACACTGAGCCTCCCACAGAGACCTGCTGTGAATTGTGTTGGTGAAGGTGGTAGTCCATTTGCAACTCTCCTAACTTTATTTGGTTGACACCTTGAGGACTTAGAGTCAAGAATACTGTTAGCTGATGGACAGAAGGATTTTCTGTTGGTAAAATTATGCACAATAAAGCCAGAGGAGATGGATGGAAGATGTTTTTTCTCTCATATAGTGGTCACAAATTATTCCAAATGAGACAGATAATGTTTCTTTTTTTTTTTTTTCTGGATGTTTTTGCTAAGAAGAAAACAGACAGAATTTTTCTTGTGAATGCCGATGTTCACAAAAGGGCTTTAGTAACATGAACTAGAACAAATGATGTTCAACTCTCTTACTGTGGAGAAATTGAGGGCTACTTGAAACATAATTTAGTCCTATTTTTATTCTGTGAAAGCTCATTTGTGTGGATGTTCATGTCATTTACTGAAATTCAATTTGTAGACAAGATTTACTTTAGCTCTGTTTTGAAGTACTAATGCGTATAAAGATCAAAAAGCCCAAGAGATTTTGGAGTTATTACTGCACTTCCATGAGACTGTGAATCCATAAAAAATGACTTCAGTTCAGAAAATTAGAAAATTGCATATTAAGTATATTCAGTCATGCATAAAATACTGTTGTGGCTACCAAGCAGTCAGCATTCTGGTTTTCTAAACACATGAATGAGAAAAGACTTTCTTCAGAAAATTCTTACCAGTTACTTCCCTGCTTCTCTGATCCACCTCAAAAAAGGAAAATACCTGCTTTGTGTTTATATTGATTATGGTTGGAAGATCTGCTGTTAGGATACAACATATTTGAGCTAGATAATTCTAGAATAAAACTATTAACTCCAATTTCTGCTGTAATCTTCGTAGAGGAGGTTCTTACGTCTTGTGTTGTTCAATTGTTTGTTAATATAATTATTCTATTGTTGTGTTTTGCCTATAAAACTCTTCAAGAGTTATCAGAGAGATGCAATTTTTTTTTTTTTTTTTTAATGTCCAGGTCAAAATCCAGACAGTGTGCTTCATGGCATGGGAATGAAGACAAATCCTGACCAAAACAAACAAGCAAATGGAGTGACACTCGCTCCAGAGGACACCTTACCTTTTCTTAAGTGCTACTGCTCAGGACATTGTCCAGATGATGCTATTAATAACACATGCATGTAAGTATTGCATACAGGATGGAAGAGGCTCTTTGAAGAGGCTTGGTTTTGCTTGTGAGAGGGCAAACTATGTCTAGAGTGCTGACAGAGGTTCTCTCAGGTGGTTTGACCATAGCTGATTAGAAACTCACTGGTTTTGTGGAGAGCTGAGCACTAAAACCCATGGTCATCTCTATGTAAACAGCACTGCTGTCACCATACCTTAGAACCATTTGAAACCAGTCATCTTGCCCCGAGCAACTGCTTTGAAGGACTGAGGTTTAAGTAAGCTGTAGCCTTTTATAACTGAGTATTAAATGACACAAATCTAAAGCTTCTGATACGACCACCTACTTGCTTAGTCTTATATTTATTCACCCAGTAGTCAAAAGGTAATGTTAGCAAAACAGCCATTTACTGAGATTTCTTCTTGTTACATGTTCATTAGTTGTAGACTGTGAGGGAAGGACGGAGATGGGGGGTGAGGGGAGAAAAACCTCTGCACATACAGGGACAGGAGAGAAACTTTGATAGGCATAAGAATCCAAAGAGATTCATGCATTCAGATTATGTGCTTGCTTAAGAACTTTTTTTCCTTGTCGTGAAATGTTTGGTTTTCATTTTGCAGTTCCATTTGACTCTAGTCAGGGTTTCTTTAATACAAAAAGAAGCAAAAGGGCAGGGGAAACAAAACCCTGAAGTGTTCAACTCTATCAGAGAATCATAGAATGG
>VZZY01007829.1:17794-32423 GCA_013400335.1 Eurystomus gularis | reverse complement strand
TCTTGGTGGGAAGGGCTGTGAAGGGCTGTGCCAGGCTGGGCAGGGCAGTGGTGGAGTCCCCATGGCTGGAGGGGTTTGGAAGCTGTGGAGATGTGGTGCTGAGGGCCAGGGGTTAGCGGTGCCCTGGCCATGCTGGGGGAATGAGTGGACTCCCTGATCTCCAAGGTCTCTTCCAACCAAAACAATTCCATGACTCTTAAGAACTGGACATTTCTCTGTAGCATAAAGCTGCAGAAAAGACCCAAGAGTCTTTTCCAACCTCAGTGATTCTGTGGTTCTATTAGTGTATGTCTATGAAGTCCTCCCAAATCTCTCTTCTTTTTGACATCACATCTCAAGGTTATTTGCTTCCAAACTAAATCTGGAAGAAGCAGGGGCAATATCTCAAGTCATGGCCGTTTCATGGATCCTTTTCCTCTTCCTATGATTTTTTCATAGCACTGTAGTTTGTAACCTCGGAGTTTTTCTCTGCAGGCTTCTCTTGTTCCATGCAGGCTGTTCTCCTCTACTTGCTGCTTTTCTTAAATTCACAGAGCAAAGCTGTTACCAGTATGTAAAGCCTGTTTGTTAATTAATTAGACTCTAAATTTTGTCTGTTTGGGGTCTTTTTGTTGCAGAAAGTCTGAGCAGACTCGGGTGAGCTAAAGCAGGTGGCCCTGCTGGAGCAGGGGGTTGGATGGGATGGTCTCTAGAGGTCCCTCTGACCCCACCATGCTGGGCTTCGGGGATTCGTTTCCACCTTGTCAAAACTCATCACATCCCTTTTTACTGTCAGAAACGCTGGGGACAGGAAAGAAAACCAGACCCCGAAGCGTCGCTCCAACTCGGCCAGCCCCAGCCCCCGGCGTTCGAGGGCCGCGGGCTCCAGCTATGTCCTTCGCCGATCCCGATCGCGGTCCCGCAGCCCCGGCCGCTTCCGGCCACCGAGGCCGAGAAGCCGCAGCCCGCGGCAGATGCGACGGCTCAGCCCCAGACACAGGTCAAGGTCGCCGCAGCGGTCGCGAAATCCGCTGCGAACCAGTCCACGCCGCCAGAGGTCTTCCAGTAATGACTGGTCATCCAGGAGGTCAACCCGGTCTCAAGGTACGAGGCGGATTCGTGCTGCCAGGTGGAAACTTCTTTGGTGTCAGGAAAACGGACTTGATTTCAAGGGGTTTATCTGCCCGGGTGTCGCTTGGGCATTTCGCATACCAAAATTCTCTGTTAAAAACAACTTTTCCTCTTGCTGTGGCTTTGTGGGAAGGATGTGTAGAAGAAAACTGGAGTCTTGAAGGTTATGGAATCATAGGGTGGTTTGGGTTGGAAGGGACCTTTAAAGGGGGCTTATAAGAAAGGTGGGGAGGGACTTCTGAGCAGGGCCTGTTGAGACAGGACAAGGGGGGATGGTTTGAAACTGAAAGACGGAGATTTAGACCAAAGGGAAGGATGTTCCTCACCATGAGGGTGGTGAGAGCCTGGCGCAGGTTGCCCAGAGAGGTGGTGGCTGCCCCATCCCTGGCACCATTGCAGGTGAGGTTGGCCGGGGCTCTGAGCAACCTGCTCTAGCTGCAGATGTCCCTGCTTGGAGCAGCTGGGGCTGGAATTAGATGAGCTTGAAAGATCCCCTGAGATTCTCTTATCTTCAGTCTAACTGCAACCATCCCGTGACACAACAGGACAGTGAAAACAGTGCAGGGCTTTGTTGTTATTTATAGACCATCGCTGCTAGAGCCTCACTGAGGTTCTTGAACTTCAGCGAGTCTCGGGTTGGAGTCAGGAGCGGGTGGTGAAACTGAAAGTGTAGCAAACCAAACAACGTGTGTCCACTGTCTTCTGCAAACAAAGACACAACCCCCACGTTGTTTCCCCTGCTGCTCACAGACCGAAAGGCAGCTCTGGAGGCCGTGGTGAAGAGTCTGGGACCCGGCTTTGTAGCTGAGTTCAACAAACACAAGTCGCTTCAGGCAGCTGGGCAGGGATCTTCGGGATCCTCTCATGGGCCCTTGAGGAAGACACCTGGAAGTACAAAGAAGCCACTGAAGACAAGTGTTTCTGCAAAGACTTCAAAGAAAGATGGGTCCTGTCTGTCTGCAACGAGTTCTTCATCTCTTGAAACCGATGATTTACATCAAGGGAAAGAGACGGATGAGGATGAAGAAGATTTACCCACAGGAACCAGTGGAACTTGTCCTGCCTCTTACAACAGAGTGAGTTCCTTCATGTCTTCCTCTGAGATTTTAAGAATTTGGTTCATATTTCAAGCAAGGGGTCTGGAGCAGCTGGGGAGTGAAACCTCTTTAGTGCTTTCCAGCAGCAGAAAGAAACATCCGTTAAACGTGGGTCCTCATTCTACTGGGCACCCGTTTGTGTGACGTGTCCACGATGAGCCCTGTCTGGAGGAGCTTGTCGTGTAGGTAGAAGGATTGGAGGCAGAAAGTGTTCATCTTGCCCGGTCAAGGCGAAAAGATGAGGCAGAGAAATCTGCTGCTGAATTTTGCTGAAGGAAATTTCCTTAAGAAGGATTTTAAGCCAGTGATTTTTACTGCAGATCCCTTTTTTTTTCTTCCTTCTACCGGAGTCGACTTGAAAAATGTTGATTTTTGGTTGTTTTCATTTTGTAGCTGTTGAGAAAGGAGCTGCTGAGCTGTGGAACGGTCCTTCAGATTTCGGATTTACCAGATGATGGCTTTTCAGATCAAGACATCAAAAAAATAGTTCAGCCCTTTGGCAAAGTCAGTGACCTGATTGTGCTTCGCTCCAGGAACGAGGTGAGGTGTTCTGGAGAATGGTGTCCTGTCAGAATGCGGGAAAAAACATCAAGCAACGAAAATTGCAGAAAATTCTGTCTAGTGTCTGTAATGTGTGTGGTGTGGCCAAGAAGCCACCAGCTTCCTAGCTTGTGTCAGCAGCGGTGTGGGCAGCAGGAGCAGGGCAGGGATCGTCCCCTGGCCTGGGCACTGGGGAGCCCCAGCCTGGAATGCTGGGGTCAGGTTTGGGCCCCTCACTCCCAGAAGGACCTTGAGGGGCTGGAGCGTGGCCAGAGAAGGGCAACGGAGCTGGGGAAGGGTCTAGAGCAGGAGTGTGGTGAGGAGCGGCTGAGGGAGCTGGGGGTGTTGAGCCTGGAGCAAAGGAGGCTCAGGGGAGACCTTCTGGCTCTGCACAACTCCCTGCCAGGAGGTTGGAGCCAGGTGGGGTCGGGCTCTTCTCCCAAGGAACAAGTGACAGGACAAGAGGAAATGGCCTCAAATTGTACCAGGGGAGGCTGGAGCTGAGGAAGAATTTCTTGGTGGGAAGGGCTGTGAAGGGCTGTGCCAGGCTGGGCAGGGCAGTGGTGGAGTCCCCATGGCTGGAGGGGTTTCCAAGCCGTGGAGATGTGGTGCTGAGGGCCAGGGGTTAGTGGTGCCCTGGCAGTGCGGGGGAATGGTTGGACTCCCGGATCTGAAAGGTCTTTTCCAGTCAGAACAATTCTGTGTTTCTAATATAAATAAAGACTGAAAGTTCCGTTTATTTTAGGCCTTCTTGGAAATGAACTACAAAGAAGCCGTGATAGCAGCGGTGAAATACGGCGAGACTGTGCCGGTGCTGGTGAACGGGAAGCGGGTGAAGATCAGTATCGCTGAGAAGCCAAAGGCCCCTTCTGGCCAGGTGAGCAACAGGAGACTTGTGGGGTGGCTTTGGGCTTCTGCTCCAAAACCTGAGGGGCTGCAGAAAAGCAGGTTTCAGAGTTTTCATGTAGTTTTAAATTTCCATTTCATAAAGAGCAGCTGAAAATCAAGAGGAAAATGTGCTTCATAAATCCAGTTTTCCTGCTCCAGTTTGATATTTGTGAATAGGGCCAGTGGAAAAGAACCCCTGTATTAAGAAATAATATGTAATAGGTCCAATAATACACTTAATCATAGAATCATAGAATGTGAGGGGTTGGAAGGGACCTCTGGAGATCATCAAGTCCAACCCCCCTGCCAAGCAGGACCAGAGAATCTCGGGCAGGTTACACAGGAACGCATCCAGACGGGTCTGGAAAGTCTCCAGAGAAGGAGACTCCACAACCTCTCTGGGGAGCCCGTTCCAGTGCTCTGGAACCCTCATAGTCACGAAGTTCCTCCTCATGTTGAGGTGGAACTTCCTGTGCTCTCGCTTGCATCCATTGCCCCTTGTCCTATCGCAGGGCACAAGTGAGAAGAGGTTGCCCCTTTCTTCTTGACCCCCAGCCCTCATCTATTGATCCCCATTCATTAGATCCCCTCTCAGGCTTCTCTTCTCCACACTAACCAGCCCTCAACCTCAAGGTCTCTCAACCTTTCCTCATCAGGCATAATATTTATATACACACACATTTGTATATTAAAGTGTAAATTCTGCAGTAAAATTTCTTCTCTGTGTCCCTCGCAGGCCAAGATGAGCAGCAAAAAGAAGGCCCCGAGCATTAAAAAGCTCTCTCCGAGCACAAAGTAAGTGTGGCCATCGCGTGCCTCGCGTTGGCCATCGCAACACAAGGGCGTCACGCCGCTTTGCTTCCTTTGCTTCGCCTGGAGTTGAGCTTTTTTAGCTGGTTTTATGTTTCTGAGTTGTCTCTGAGCCTGATTTTTCCTGGTTTTGTGTTAATAGGAAAGATCCGAACAGCACCGCCAAGAGACCCAAACCTGTCCCGGGTAGGTTTGGTTACCTTCTCTCCCACACCTCTCTTATCTTCCCTTCTTCTCGATTTCTTGGTTTCTGTGTGTTTTAGTGGCTGAAAGCAGCTTCTGAGAGCTGCAAGGAGCTCTCTGCTCTATGGATCATGGAATTGGTTTGGTTGGAAGAGACCTTTGAGCTCATGGAGTCCAACCATTAACCCAGCACGGCCAGGGCACCACGAAACCATGGCCCTCAACCTGCAACTCCATCTTTGTCTTTAACAAAGCCACCCAAACCAGCCCTCATGGAGCAAGAACCCCCCGCACATTGACCTCTGCTCACACTCTAGTTTTCAGTGTTCCTCCATCTGTGGTGTTTGGGGCTCCATCAGATCGCTGTGGTTCTTCATGGTGACTCGAAGCCTGATGTGTAACGGATTTAACTCTCTCACGGGCTTCCCAAGCTGTTGTGCTGGTCCAGCCATCACCATTCCATGCTGCCATCAGTTGCCTGACCACACAGGCCAACACTGAGCTCAGCAACGTCCCCTCACAAGTCTTCTTTCAGACAGTCCTGCCATGGGTTCCTGTGGGCCCAGCTCCTCTGCTGCCCACTGTGGTGCCAGCATCGCCTGCTGGACACAACAGACAGAGATGGCTCCTCGGGGGCCTTCACATGGAAGGACACCACTGGGAGAGCTCAGCAAGATGCAACCAGCCCCAACAGGAAGCTCTTCCAGCTGATCAGCTCCTGGTTGATATAGTCCTGGCCTGGCCCACCACCCCAACCATGACCACCTGGGTGAGGGCAGAGCCACAGAGCCACAGGTGGGCCAGGTTCTGCCTCTGGCACATGAAGCCAACAGAAACAAAACATTCGGCTGGGTTGTGACTCTGTCACAGGCCAACTCCAGCTTGGGGCCCACAGCTCAGGCCCCAGCACTTCACCAGCATCTTTTGCTCCTTCTCCATTCCAAAAGCTTTTCAATTGCTGCCCTACTGATCCTGACAGAAATGTTCTTTGAGGTCCCTTCCAACCCCAACCATTCTGTTTCCGGGATTTCAGTTGTTATTATTACACGGCCTGGCAGAAAAACTCCTCGTGCTGTTAGAGGAGAACTTTTGGGTGGGTGTTTTCTTTACTTCAATGAAAATAGGGCGAATTGCAGTAAATGCATCAAAAGCCAATGAAACGTGACAGGAACTTGGTCTAATGAAGACATGGGCAGTAAGAGCCTTTTGTTTGGCTTGTTTTATTGGCTTTTATGAGCAATTATTTGGAGCAAAGGTAGGACCAGGCATTATTTGGATGGGAAATTTTGCTTTTTAACGATGTTTTGAGCTCGATTCCTTTGTCAGCGGGGTCACTTCTGAACCCAGTTTCAAGACTGGAATAAAAAAAAAATAAACCCCAAAATTTCAGAGCTGTCTCGCAGACGGAAACTGCCAATTGTTGACAGAGAAATGGAACTCAAAAGGAGGAAGGTTTTGCCCCCAGAATCCTAAAGAGATTCACAAAGCTGCTCTACTGCCTGGCTTTCCTCCGGGAGTTTGTTGGAATTAACGGATGGTTTAGGTTTGGAGACACCAGTTGAGTTCACAGGTTGGAGAAGACCTTTGAGGTCTTTGATTCCAATCGTTCACCCGCAGATTAAACTATTTCTGGATGTATCTTGATGTTCTTTGTCAGTAACTTCAGTCATAAGCCTACTGACACTTGGGTTTGGGTACTTGCTGTAGGTAAAAAAGACAAGACTAAGAAATCAACCGTGGCAGGAGGTGGCAAAATGAAGAAAACCTCAACGACTGCAGGTAAGACAAGTGAGAACTTTGACTCTTCCCTCAGAAAACATGGGCAGGAGCTTTTCCAGCCCCTGCCCCCCTTTCCAGAGCAGATATTTCACCTCAGGCATACACTTATTTTGCAAAGCTTTCCCCGTACCTACGTTTTGTGCCCGTTTGGAACGAGGAGCAGGAGTTTGGGGTAGGAGGCCTCAGTATCCGACAGGAACACCTCTTTGTGTGGTCAATGCTCTTTGGAAATCGCTTAGTGCGATGTATCGAAACGCAGAACGTGCTCTTCTTTTTTTTTCCCTGCTCTTTACCTACCAACAAAATCTCTAGATGAAGATCTCCAGCTCTCAGGCGAAGCCGAAATGGAAGGTGAGGAGGAGGAGCTGTCGGACCCTCCCAGCCTGGCAGACGGAGTTACGGAGCCGGAGGGCTCGGCAGAGGCTCCACCCACGGGTGGGAGCAGCCCCGCACCCGTGCCGGGTAATCCCGACGTGATCTTGCTGCTTCTAAGTTCCTCTGCTAGTCAGAAGCTCTGTAAAGTTTAACGTTGTCTCCTTGAACCTCTTTATTTTCTTAGAGAAACCCGCGCAGACGCCTCGGGCGGCAGCGTTGGACCCGGATGAGCTCAAGGAGGCTTTAGTTGATCAAGGTAAAGGACGAGCCGACGAGAGTTTCTTCTTTCTCTGCTGTTTTGCACGACGTGAGGAGGCTCTTGAGCCAGGGAATTAAAATGTCACTGGGGATCGGAGCAGGTTCACTGGCTGAAACGTAAAACAAGAGCTCATGGTGATGGCTGAAGTGGCCAAACCGCCCCAAGATCTGCATAGACTCATGGAATTGTTTAGGTTGGAAGAGACCTTCAAGGTTGAGTCCCACCGTTAACCCAGCACTGCCAGGGCACCACTAAACCGTGTCACCTCTCACGTATCCCTGCGGACCTGTCCCAGGAAAAAGAAGGACGAACGTTGTAAGGGCACATGGTGGGGCACCTACAGAGTCCCCTGTGCCCACAAGAAAGTCCTGTGGTGGTTGTTGTTCAGCAGACAAGGTCTCCATGTCAGCAAGGCCTGTGCCTGCTCATCGAGGGGGTTTAATTCAAGTTTTTATCCCTACTTTAAGCCTGTTCTTTCTAGAAGCATTTGTATAACAAGTAAATGGTTGCCCAGGGAAGCAGTGGATGCTCCATCCCTGGAGGTGTTCAAGGCCAGGTTGGATGGGGCTTGGAGCAACCTGGTTTAGCAGAAGGTGTCCCTGCCACGGCAGGGGGGTTGGAACTAGATGATCTTTGAGGTCCCTTCCAACCCAACCCATCCTGTGATTCTGTGAACACCGTGTGTGTGCCTTGCTTGTCGCTGTGAGTTAAACGAGGAATATTTCACAATCATGTTGAGATTTTTCACAAGGGCAGCGCTGATACAAACGTAACACAAGAAGTTCCTGAAGCTCTGCAGGACTTCAGCAAATCTGCTGAACTACTAAACTCTTCCCCCACCCCTTTTTTCTTTTTTAGAAGCTACAGTAACAACTACAAAGAGCGAAGAGTCCCCAGAACCATCGAGCAAGGTCAGTAGGAGCACACGCTTGGTGCCGTTGCTGCGCTGTCCAGAAACCTGCAGTCCCAATCCCCCACCTGATGATTAATTGTGAGAAATAACAAATAGTTTATTTTCTTCTTGCCATGAGTGGTTTGATTAACTTCTCCTGTCTCACACTCTGGCTTTTTATTTTTTCCTGGGAGCTCCTTGGTTATGCCAGAGCTCCTTCATGCCCTGAGGGTCTCTGAGGTCCTCCTGGGTTTGCTCTCTTGGGTGCAGGATGGGCTGTCATGGGTAGAATTGTAGGGGGTTTGGGTTCATTTTGTGGTGACTTAATGTGAGAGAGCTGAAGGTGTGTGCAGAATGAGCTTGGGTCTAGATACACCCACAGTTAAGCAGTAATTAAGGTGATTACATGGCATAGGGTCCTGGCCCTGGGGAGGAACAACCCCCTGCACCAGGACAGGGCAGGGCTGACCTGCTGGGAAGCAGCTCCACAGAGAAGGACCTGGCAGTGCTGGGGGACAACAAGGTCACCATGAGCCAGCAACAGGCTCTTGTGACCAAAAAGGCCAATAGTCTCCTGGGGTGCTTGAAGAAGAGTGTGGGCAGCAGGCCCAGGAGGTTCTCCTCACCCTCTGCTCTGCCCCAGTGAAGCTACCTTGGCAGTACTGGGACCAGTGCTGGGCTCCCCAGCTCCAGAGAGACAAGGAACCACTGGAGAGAGTCCAGCGGAGGCTGTGGAGATGCTGAGGGGCCTGGAGCAGCTCTGTGCCCAGGAAAGGCTGAGAGCCCTGGGGCTGCTGAGCTGCACAAGAGAAGCCTCAGAGGGGATCTGAGCAATGCTGAGCAAGAGCTCAAGGGCCCATGGGGGGCAAGAGGATGGGGCCAGACTCTTGTCAGTGGTGCCAGGGACAGGACAAGGGGCAACGGGCACCAAGTGGAACCCAGGAGGTTCCATGGGAGCAGGAGGAGAAACTTGTTTGGTGTGAGGGTGTGGGAGCCTGTCCCAGGCTGCCCAGAGAGGTTGTGGAGTCTCCTTCTCTGGAGAGATTCCAAAGGTGCCTGGACACGATCCTGGGCGCCCTGCTCTGGGTGAGCTGCTGGAGCAGGGGGTTGGATGAGGTGCTCTCCAGAGGTCCCTTCCACCACGCTGGGATTCTGGGATAATTAGAGAAAAGGGTTAAAAAACAGTTTAATTTGTTTTGCTGCTAAATCCTAAGAAGATGTAAGTGATTGTCAGTCTCGGGGCAGTTGCAGGTGTCAGAACGGGACTTGCCCCATTTCATGGTGGTTTTCCACAGTACAAACAGTGGTCCCTCCAGGCACAGAGCGCTTCTGACGTGGCATTGAAGAACCATCAGTAAGATTTTATTTGTATTTGTCCCAGGAACCCGATGATGTGTGCGTGGTTCTCATCTCCAACCTGCCTGAGAAAGGATTTTCCGTTGAGGAAGTCTCCAACCTGGCCAAGCCGTTCGGGGGGCTGAGGGATGTGCTGATTGTGTCATCTCACAAGAAGGTATTTAACGAGCATTTAGTGGCAATTCTCCTGGAGAAGCAGCAGATGTGCCTTTAACAAGGACAAGTGTGACGATGCGAGGCAGCGAGCACTGATACGAGATCCCCGTTGAGGTGTTTTTAAGAAGCACTCGTTTTCTTTTTCTTCTCCAAAGGCCTATGTGGAAATCCACAGGAAATCCGCTGATTCCATGGTGAAATTTTACACCTGCTTCCCGATGTCCCTGGATGGGAACCAGCTCGGCATCGCCATGGTGCCTCAGTGTAAGAGCGTCGGAGACGAGGCAAGTACTGAAACTCGCAGGAGTTCTCTGCGGCGCGGTCACACCTCGGCAGGGAGCGGGATCTTCTGCTCCAGCTGGGTTTTCTGCACCACCTCTTTCCACACTCTGATGCTTTGTCCTCTTGTCCTGTCACTTGTTCCTTGGGAGAAGAGCCCGGCCTCAAGTTGCCCCAGGGGAGGTTGAGGTTGGAGCTGCGGAAGACTTTCTTGGTGGGAAGGGCTGTGAAGGGCTGTGCCAGGCTGGGCAGGGCAGTGGTGGAGTCCCCATGGCTGGAGGGGTTTCCAAGCCGTGGAGATTGTTCAATGTCTTGTGGCAGCTTCCAGGACAAGAACACAGACGCTGAGCACTGATGCTGTTGATTTTTATGAATAAAGCAGAAAATAAGTCGTGGTTGGGAGTCGGTGCTGGTGGTAAAGCTGTGTTTTACAGCTCAAATCTTAAAATGTCTTATTTTTCTGTGTTTTTTTTTAAAGGAAGCGATATTCAAGGCTCTAATTAAAGATTCCGACCCTCAGGTAAGTTGCTGGAACTCAAACTCTTCCTCCCTGTGCCATCAAAATCCGTTACTTGAACTGGAAGGAGCATCCCTCAGCCTGAAGTATCGTGGAATTGCTCCCTGAGCTTTCTCTCTCTCCGATGTTTCCCCGAGGAGCAGGGCCTGAAATGAGTTAAAGTTCATGAATATTCACCTTGTTCAGCTCCGCGGCGCGTGAAGTGCAGGGGATTGTGTTCAGTGCTGGGCTCCCCAGTGCAGGAGGGACAGAGAGCTACTGGGGAGAGTCCAGCGGAGGCTGTGAGGATGAGGAGGGGACTGGAACATCTGCCTTGTGAGGAAAGGTTGAGAGACCTGGGGCTGGTTAGTCTGGAGAAGAGAAGCCTGAGAGGGGANCTTTCCAGACCCGTCTGGAGTGTTCGTGTGTGGCCTGCCCTAGATTCTCTGGTCCTGCTTGGCAGAGGATTGGACTTGATGATCTCCAGAGGTCCCTTCCAACCCCTCACATTCTATGATTCTATGAACTGAACGTTTCAGAGGGCTCCTTGGAGACCCTCCCCTTCTGTTGGGGGCTTTCATAGTCAAACAAGCAGCTGCTGGGCACTTTAGCTGGGAGGACACGTGGTTTGTGCCTCTGCTTAATGCCACCCGTTCTCCCCGTGTGTTTATCGATATTGTGGTTCAACTCAGAGCCACCTCTGTGCTTCATTCGGCACCTTATTGTCCCTCCTGCACCTTCACTGCCTGATGACGTAGAATCATAGACTCATAGAGGTTGGAAGGGACCTCTGGAGACCATCCCTGGAGGTGTTTAAGGGTTGTTTAGATGTGGTGTTGGGGGATATGATTTAGGGGAGAACTTTGTTAGAGTGGGCTTGATGGTTGGACTCGATGATCCCAAGGGTCTTTTCCAACCTGAAGGATTCCGTGATCCAGAGCCAATGACTGATGCTCTATGGAGAATATCCTGAGAACGTTTTTCACAGACACAGAAGCTGTAATTTCCCCGACCTCTACCCACCTACGCTGCCTAAAATGCTTTGTACGTTGTGTGAGGCCACATCTAGAATACTGGGTGCAGTTCTGGGCTCCCCGGTTCGAGAGGAACAAGGAGCTACTGGACAGAGTCCAGAGAAGGGCTACAAAAATCGTGAGAGGAGTGGAACATCTCTCCTGTGAGGAGAGGCTGAGGGACTTGGGACTTTTTAGTCTGGAGAAGACTGAGAGGGGGTCTTATTAACGCGTACAAACACTTGAGGGGTGGCTGTCGGGGAGATGGGGCCAGGCTTTCTTCGGTGGTGCCCGGCAACAGGACAAGAGGTGATGGGCACAAGCTTCAATAGAGGAAGTTCCACTTAAACGTGAGGAGGAACTTCTTTACTTTGAGGGTGGCAGAGCACTGGGACAGGCTGCCCAGAGAGGTTGAGGAGTCTCCTTCTCTGGAGACTTTCAAGGCCCGTCTGGATGCGTTCCTGTGCGACCTGCTCTAGGAGATCCTGCTCTGGCAGGGGGGTTGGAGGAGATGATCTCCAGAGGTCCCTTCCAACCCCTGTGAGGGGTCTGTGAGTCCGAGGGCAGGAGGTGCTGAAGTTCGGGCCAAAGTCAAAGTGTTTCATCATCGGTTTTCTGTAGGTCAACACTGAGACTGTTCATAATCAGTTCGTGCATCTCGGGAACCTGCCGGACGATGGCTACAGAGAACTCGAAGCAGTTTGTGTGGGACTTCGGTTTGGAAAAGTAGATAACTACGTTGTACTGAAGAATAAGAACAAGGTAAGTGTGTGTATCTTTTCCTTCCATGGTGGCAAGTAGGATGTTAGGGGAAAAAATATTGAAAATAAAGTCGTTTTCTTGTCTCCCAGTAGCAAGAGTCTTCTGCTAACGAGAGGTCAGAGTTCCTGACTCTTTCCCACTCACTCTGGACAAGAAAATACTTATTTGTTGAGGGCGTTGGGTACATGAAATCAACCAACCAACCCAAACGTTGGGCTTTCACCTCGTGTGGGCAACCCCAGAGCAGTTCGGTAGGATCTGGAAGGAAAGTTCCGAAATGGGTGGAAAAGTTCAGAACCGTTGGCATCAGAGCTGTGTGTGGGGGAAGTGAAGTTCCCGTCCAGGAAGCTTGGGGAAGACCTGGTTTGTGATATGGGGAGTGAAAACATCAGAACTGCTGGAGTTGCTGCTTTGTTCTGGGACCCTTAAAAACGTCGTAACTTGATTTTACAACGTTAAAAATTCTGTTACTTGGTTTTTTGATGTATTTTTGCACTCGCCGGTGGATTTTTACTCTGTGGAGGAGATTTAACGTGCTGGATGTGTATTTGGACAATGACCCAATTGTGCGCCCATTTATTTCGAGCTCTTTTCAGTCTCCTTCTGCTCTTTAACCCTAAAAGAGGTGATGATGCTTTTAAGCAGGTCATATTTTTCTTTTTTTGGAACTGAAACAACTTTTAAAAACTTCTCAAAAGCAGTAAAGGCAACTCTGCGGCAGGGAGAACATCTCAGGGCAGGTTCTGGACCTTCAGTGGGAGTTGTTGAGTGGAACAAACGCTTTAGTTCTGTTGAATCAGCGTTTTGTGTTCAGAAAGTTGTTCTGTCAAATACTTTGGGATGGGTTTTCGGAAGCCAGAGTTGAGTAAAGGTCCCAGCAGGGCAGAGGTGGCTTTTGCTAAAGAAAAGTGTAAAAAAAAAAAAAGGGAGGGGGCTTATTTAAAGCTTGCTTTAAATAAAATCTGATTTAAAAAAAGAGACACAGTTACTTGTCCTTCAGAAGGGGAGGAACAACCCCCTGCACCAGGACAGGGCAGGGCTGACCTGCTGGGAAGCAGCTCCACAGAGAAGGAGCTTGGGGTCCTGGTGGGCAGTAGGTTCACCATGAGCCAGCAGTGTGTCCTTGTGACCAAGAAGGCCAGTGGTCTCCTGGGGTAGATCCAGAAGAGTGTGGGCAGCAGGCCCAGGAGGTTCTCCTCCCCCTCTGCTCTTCCCCAGTGAAGCCACCTTGGCAGTACTGGGACCAGTGCTGGGCTCCCCAGCTCCAGAGAGACAAGGAACCACTGGAGAGAGTCCAGCGGAGGCTGCGGAGATGCTGAGGGGCCTGGAGCATCTCTGTGCCCAGGAAAGGCTGAGAGCCCTGGGGCTGCTGAGCTGCACAAGAGAAGCCTCAGAGGGGAGCTGATCAATGCTGAGCAAGAGCTCAAGGGCCCATGGGGGGCAAGAGGATGGGGCCAGACTCTTGTCAGTGGTGCCAGTGACAGGACAAGGGGCAACGGGCACCAAGTGGAACCCAGGAGGTTCCATGGGAGCAGAAGGAGCAACTTGTTTGGTGTGAGGGTGTGGGAGCCTGGCCCAGGCTGCCCAGAGAGGTTGTGGAGTCTCCTTCTCTGGAGAGATTCCAAAGGTGCCTGGACACGATCCTGGGCCCCCTGCTCTGGGTGAGCTGCTGGAGCAGGAGGTTGGACGAGATGATCTCCAGAGGTCCCTTCCAGGCCACAGCACGCTGGGATTCTGTATAATACAGTTTGTATCAGCTTTAGAATCACTTCAATAGCTGAAAAATTTTCAAGGTGTCTTAGAAAACCAGTCTTACTTATCTTGATAGCTGAAAGGTGAAGAAGGGTGAGATTTGGAGTGCAGCAGATGAAGCTCTGTGTGTAGGCCACTCTCTTGTGGCTTTGATTGCTGTGATCTTGCTGTTTTCTTTCACGGACACACAATTCCTCTCGCCCTGGTGGGGAGATACTCCTGAGTTACAGCGGAGTCAAAGCTGAACGTGTCCAGGAGCCGTGAGGTTGGACACAGATGGGAAGCTCCAGGCTCCCATGTTATGTGGAAGATAGCCACCAGATATCCCAGCTGACTTGATTGAACTTTTTCTGCAGTGCAGGAACAAGATGAATTAACAGTTCTCTGAAGGTTGGGTTTTTTTTGTCCTTCCAGGCAATTCTGCAGCTGGATAGTGCCAAGTCAGCCAGGTCGATGCACAGCTTCCTGCAGCAGTACCCGTACAACATGGGGGAGCACACGCTGACCTGCGCCTTGTCACCCAAAGGAGAAGCTGCTGAGGTGAGGGTGTCTTTCTTCTACCTCAAAAATCCATTATTTCGGTGCAGAGGAACCACCTTTCCACGAAGAGCAGCTCGTGGTGACAATGTCAGTATTGCCTTTGGTATTTGCTGTTGTGGATGAGAGTGAAAACTGCAACAGCTGGGAACTAGATGGACTTGGTGGCCGGTCACAAGTGGTGTCCCCAGGAGCAGCTCTGTTCAACATCTGCATCCGTGGTCTGGGCGAGGGGATCGAGGCTCCCTCAGGCAGGTGGCCGATGACACCCAGTGGGGTGGGAGGTTGATCTGCTGGAGGGTGGGAGGCTCTCCAGAGGGACCTGGCCAGGCTGGAGCGATGGGC
>VZZY01007829.1:6162-17516 GCA_013400335.1 Eurystomus gularis | reverse complement strand
CAGGAGGTTGGAGCCAGGTGGGGTCGGGCTCTTCTCCCAAGGAACAAGTGACAGGACAAGAGGAAAGGGCCTCAAGTTTTGCCAGGGTAGAGGTTTTGGATGGAGCTGCGGAAGACTTTCTTGGTGGGAAGGGCTGTGAAGGGCTGTGCCAGGCTGGGCAGGGCAGTGGTGGAGTCCCCATGGCTGGAGGGGTTTCCAAGCCGTGGAGATGTGGTGCTGAGGGCCAGGGGTTAGTGGTGCCCTGGCAGTGCTGGGGGGACGCTTGGACTCCATGAGCTTAAAGGTCTCTTCCAACCAAAACGATTCTATGATTCTAAATTGTAATTTTTTGATGATCTCAGATGCCTTTAGGAGAGTGTCTCTTACTAGATTCTTGGTAGATGAAGAAGATGATGAGATCTGCAGGGTTAGGACCTTTGCCTAGAAAACACAAGTAAGGGACTCCCTTAGCACTGAAAACCCAGGAAACCATCGTTCGAGTGCTCATGCAGAGGAACGTGCGTTGAGGACACCAAGTGATTCAATTCTGCTGTTCCCTCCATCCCGTGTAGCCACCGAAGGACGCGCCTTTGTCCCTGGAAAGGTTCCCCCCGCGGTGGGGGGACAAAGAAGGGCCTTCACGCACCGCTTGCTAAATACTTCAGTAACTGGTGCCAGCGGCTGCGCAGCAGCAGGAACACAACTGCTGCCTTCATCCCCCCAGAGCTTTTTTCTCTCTGATTTTGCTGCTGATGTCTGAGTTTAGTAGTTGTGGGACACGAAAGGCACGGGGGGACTCCGGTGACGGGGATCAAGGGTGCGCGGCTGGGACGCGGCATCACGGACGGGCCGGTCTCTGTCAGGGCCGTGGTCACCCCCGTGGCAGAAATCACGGTAACGTCAATCCGTGCTTTGGAGAGCATGGAGCCATCACTTTCTTTTTGGTTGGAAGAGACCTTTAAGTTCACGGAGTCCACCTGTTCCCCAGCGCAGCCAGGGCACCACTAACCCCTGGCCCTCAGCACCACATCTCCACGGCTTGGAAACCCCTCCAGAGAGATGTGCTCCTCAGCTTCATTGTTTTATCTGAGCTGGAGAGAAAACTGCCTGATGGAGGGAAAACTGAGATTTTTTCCTCTGCTGTTCTTCACCGCGTTTCGAGCCTGTTCCCTCTTGCCCGTCTCTTGGGTACGTTGCCAGGATCTGGATGTTATGCCGAGGTAGGAACATCCACCTTGGAGCTCTGTTTGCCGCAAGGTATTTTCTCTAGAAGCTTTTCGATTCAAAGCTCATCTGAAGGAAAACCAAAATCACTTTTTAATTCATTAGAATTCTTTCTCATAGCGATAGTCTTTAATCTGTACAGAGCCTTCAGAAGTGCAGAGTCCTGCACCTGGGAAGGAGGAACAAAATGCACCAGTACAGACTGGGAGGAGATCTGCTGGAGAGCAGCTCCGTGGAGAAGGACCTTGGAGTCCTGGTGAACAACAAGTTCTCCATGGGACAGCAGTGTGCCTTTGTGGCCAAGAAAGCCAATGGTCTCCTGGGTGCATTAAGAAGAGAGTGTCCAACAGATGGAGGGAGGTCCTCCTCCCCTTCTACTCTGCCCTGATGAGACCTCCCCTGGAGTACTGTGTTCAGTTCTGGCCTCCCCAGTTCAGGAGGGACAGAGATCTACTGGAGAGAGTCCAGCGGAGGCTGCGAGGATGAGGAGGGGACTGGAGCACCTGCCTGAGGAGGAAAGGTTGAGAGACCTGGGGCTGTTTAGTGTGGAGAAGAGAAGACTGAGAGGGGATCTAGTTAATGATGACCTCTAGAGGTCCCTTCCNTGGAGACTTTCCAGACCCGTCTGGATGCGTTCCTGTGTGACCTGCCCTAGATTCTCTGGTCCTGCTTGGCAGGGGGGTTGGACTTGATGATCTCCAGAGGTCCCTTCCAACCCCTCACATTCTGTGATTCAGGAGAGAACTCGAGAGCACGTTTCCCGAAACAGAAACTGGCCTTGGTTCTCTGCAGATCCTTGGAACAGGGTTTGGCTTTGGAGACACTGCGCGGCTGTTGTCTGTGTGATGCAGTCGAGCTGCTGGCATTCCCTCTGAGCTCCGCAGGCATCAGTGTCCTCTCCAGCACAGGACAGAAGGTGCTGCCTGGGAGAAGAATCCCAGATCCGTTTGGGTGGGAAGGGACCTTTCAAGGTTACCTAGTCCGACTCCCCTGCAGGGAGCAGGGACATCTGGAACCAGAGCAGGTTGCTCAGAGCCCCGGCCAACCTCACCTGCAATGGTGCCAGGGATGGGGCAGCCACCAACACTTGCATGTAGTGATGGACAGATTTGGTAAGAGATGAATCCTCAGATTAGAGGGGCCGGGGGCAGCTGGACTTACCTCTGGATGGACGTGCCAGTCACTGCCCTGACTGTAGGTCCTCAGTCAACGTCTGGTTGCACTCAGGAGAAGCTCCCGGGTGGGTGGCTAGCATGGTTTCTTCATACTCAACACGTCCAGGTTCTTCAGCAGCCTCGCTCTCCAGCTCTGAGATACGATGGCAGTCGCAAGCTTGGTTTCCTCGGAAGCTCTTGGAGCAGCCGAGGTTGTGAATGTTACCAAGAGGCATCTGCAGGACAAACCTGTCCCTCTGTCCCTGTGGTCTGGTGTTGAATTCTCGTCCTCAAGTTAGGCCTGAAATAGGGATATTTATCACACCCATCTCCCCAGACACATCGCAGACCAAACACTAATTCTGCTCAGAACCACGCCAGCTTTGAGAGGAGGAACTGACCAGTCAGTGATGTGCCACCGGCCCTGTCTAGCAAACCTTTAGTCAAGTCCCTGACGCTGCCGCGCTCTTCGATTTCTCGTTTTATGACACGTGTGTTCTGTGAGGAACCTTTTTGGAAGAACTCATTGTCCTTTGGTCTTTCGGGTGATCTCTGCTTAAATTTGGCGCTATGGTGTCACTCAGTACCTGGGTTATGCAAAGTCATAGCTGCCAAACCCTGATTTTTTTATTTTTTTTTGCCTTTCAGGCTGAAGTTGTCAAAAAAGAAGGGAAGAAACAGGAGGCCAGCAAAGGAAGGTACGTCTGTGGCTATTTCAGGGGGTTTTATACCTATATATTTTTCCCAGAGAGCATATCCAAGATCCAGCAGGTCGCTGAGCCCTGTCTCTCACTCAGCTCGATGGCGAGACCCGCTGGGAGATCCACCAGCCCTTCCCAGCTCTTCCAGGCCGTCGCGTGTGCCGGGCGTGCGGGACATCCTGCGGTGCCTTGCTGCGGTAGCCGGGGTTTCTTTGAATTCTGGGGCTTTCACAGAACGCGGCCAAAGGGGCCATGATCCTGTTTCCTGTCTGGTTTTGTTGAGCTGTTCTGGTTTTTACTCCCGTGGCCGGGATTTTGCCGCAGGTCCTGGGAGGTGTGTTTGGATGTACGTGTTGGTAAGGTGATTTTTTGGTGCGTGTTTAACCGCTTTATTTCGTCCCGCAGCGCTTCCCTCTGTCAGGGCTCCTGGCTCCGCTGTTTCTGTTCCCAAATGCTAAAAATAAACTGAAACTTCCTCGTTGTAGCTTATGAACCTCCTCGTTTAACTTCATGAACCTCCTCGTTTTAACTTCATGAACTTCCTGCTGTGACACAGGTCCCTGAATTGATCTAAAACTGTTTAGAAGCTCTGTTAACACCGGAGCCTAGAAATGGGAGGTGGTGGGTTTGGCTTGTTCCACTTAAAACTATTTTATGGACGTTGCTTGTAGCAAAATTCCTCATTCTGGAGTAATCTGTTGGTTTTAGAGCCTTGACTAATGTTTATTTTATAAATGCCTAGATCCTAATCAGAGTTCGTGTTAACTCGTACGACTTAAACCACCTGCTGTGACTCAAATCCATATTTCTGGATAAGTTTTATGATTAAAAACCAACCAAAACCGTGTGATAATGGTCCTAAACTTCAGTTTCCCACATGAACCCCAGCTCCTGCCCAGCGTCCTGCTGCGGCTGTTGGACAGAGGAGACTGCCAAATAGGGAAAACTCGACATTTTTCCCTCCAAATAGCAGATGTTCTCCTTGTCTCAGGCAACTGTCTTCTTCCTGTAAGCCTTTGTGAACCTTGTCTATAGTTACATTCCATAGGAAGTGGAAAATATCTTCAATATTATTATCTAACGACCACGTCACGTGTTTCTGGGGAGGGAAGGAGCAGCAAAACTTGGGGAGCAGAAGGGCCTGTCCTCTCGGTGAGCCAGGATGAGGAGATGATCTTGACAAAGCTTTGGGATGCTCCTGGCAGCTGGGTTCTTGTCCACTCCAAGTCAGTAGCTCATCCAGTCTTGGGGCTCAGGCCGTTGCCATGTTCACATGAACCTCTCTGTGCTCTTCAAGGAAATCTGTCTGGCACGTCTGCGTGCTGCGTCTTTCCTGATGCCTCAACAGGTCATTTAAGGGTTACTTCAAGCACCTTGATGCTTCTTTGGGCTCACTTCTGTTTATCTCTGCCCGTTACTGCTCTCCTTCCACCTGCTCTCCTTCCAGTGCTCCGTACTCTGGGCTGAATCAACACTGTGCATGAAAAGCAGCTTGGCCACTCCTGAGACACGCGTACCTCCAAGCCCCTGCAGGGATGGGGACTCCACCACTGCCCTGCCCAGCCTGGCACAGCCCTTCACAGCCCTTCCCACCAAGAAATTCTTCCGCAGCTCCAACCTCAACCTCCCCTCATGCAACTTGAGGCCGTTGCCTCTTGTCCTGTCACTTGTTCCTTGGGAGAAGAGCCTGACCCCACCTGGCTCCAACCTCCTGTCAGGGAGTTGTGCAGAGCCAGAAGGTCTCCCCTGAGCCTCCTTTGCTCCAGGCTCAACACCCCCAGCTCCCTCAGCTGCTCCTCACCACACTCCTGCTCTAGACCCTTCCCCAGCTCCGTTGCCCTTCTCTGGCCACGCTCCAGCCCCTCAAGGTCCTTCTGGGAGTGAGGGGCCCAAACCTGACCCCAGCATTCCAGGCTGGGCCTCCCCAGTGCCCAGGCCAGGGGACGATCCCTGCCCTGCTCCTGCTGCCCACACCCCTGCTGACACAAGCCAGGTCCTGCTGCGTTGCCAGGGGAGCAGTGCCCTCAGCGTGCTGCAGCTGTCGGAGTCAGGACGTGTTACATCTATGCCAGTTTTAAATCAGTCTTGTGAAGGATTTTGAAGCAGGATTCATATCCTTCCTCCCTCTTCTCGCGTTTTGTAGCAGCAGAAGTACCTTCACATCTGGAGGAAGCCTTCACGATGGGTGTTCCCGTGGTGCTTGCACAGCTCAGATGTTCGCTGGCGTTGCCAGTTCCCATCTCTCTCTTGACTCCATGTGTTGTATCTCCATCTCATTAACCTTCAAGACTTACCATTTCCCTCAGCACCCCATTTCCTCAAGCCTTCCACTGGGCGTCTTCCCAAGCCTGCAACCTTCTCCGCTCTTTATGTCCACGAGGCTTATCCACAGGTCCACCCTCTCCTCCTCCCTGCAGGTTCCGCGTGGCCGCGGCGCAGGCCGCGCCGTCAAGCGTAAGCACCGATGAGTTCAGGGCTCACGTTGACACTTGGAGGTTAGCAGTGCTGGGGTTTCGGCACCTCTTCCATCTTGAGATGCAGGAGGTGTTGGGATGCTCCTTTTCTTGAGCTTTGGGGGAAAAGGGGGCTTGGACATCTCTGATTTCAGCACCTCCCGAGATCATCTCCAGAGGATTCTTTCTTTCAGGGAAGAATAAACCCTGTAACTGAAGCTCTCTAGAAGGGCTTTCCTCTGTGCTGGCATCTGGGGTGGTGTTATCCCGGGAGCTGTGAAATCACAGAATCACAGAATGTGAGGGGTTGGAAGGGACCTCTGGAGATCGAGTCCAACCCCCCTGCCAAGCAGGACCAGAGAATCTCGGGCAGGTCACACAGGAACACATCCAGACGGGTCTGGAAATCCTCCAGAGAAGGAGCCTCCACAACCTCTCTGGGGAGCCCGTTCCAGTGCTCTGGAACCCTCACAGTCAAGAAGTTCCTCCTCATGGTGAGGTGGAACTTCCTGTGCTCTCGCTTGCATCCATTGCCCCTTGTCCTATCGCAGGGCACAAGTGAGAAGAGGTTGTCCCTTTCTTCCTGACACCCAGCCCTCATCTATTGATCCACGTTCATTAGATCCCCTCTCAGGCTTCTCTTCTCCAATCAGAGAAGAGAAAATTCACAGATCAGAGCCTGGTGCCTCTCTTGTCTTCCCCACTATCTTGCCAGCTCCAAACCAAAGCAGACCCCTCCCTGCCCCCAAACCTGAACCAAAATAACCCCCAAACTTCAGCCTCCCAGCTCCTGGAAGAGCTCTCTGGGTTGGTGACCACAGAGTCCGCTGTCTTCAACCACAAACCCCTGGTAGCTCCTCTAGATGGGGAGGCTGGAGCTTTCTGGTGGCTCTGGATGTGCTGCACCAGGGGATGGAAATTTGGTGGGCTGTGGTCAGCGCTGGGGTCACAGGGCGCACCTGTAGCGGGCGCTGCCTTGAGAGGTCGGCGCAGCTCGAAGTCCAAGAGGCTGGTGGTGCCGAGGTGGATTGAACGGAAGCTCAAAGCTGTTTGCCTCCATGTTTGTAGCTGTTTTGAGGCGGGTAGGCCACGTTTCCAAATGCTAAGCTCTAGTGCCTCAGGAAAAGCCCCGCCCACCGTTGGCATCAAGAGGTTTCTGGTAACTGTAGAATTCTCAACATAGTTTGATTTCTTCTGTTTTTTTTAAATTGCATTTAGCTCTGGCTTGAAAAAAGATGCAGAGGGCTCAGGAGTGGTGCAAACAGCAGCTGATCCTCCAGTAGAGCCTAGTGTGGCAAAGAAGGGACCCGCTCCCATGTCTCATGTCAAAGACGAGATGTCAGCAGGACAGATGGAGCCCCCTGAGTCCCGTCTGGAAGGAGCAGTGAGGGATCCTGCTGCGAGTCCCGCAGGAACGGCTGCGGAGAAGGTGGACGCTGGAGCTGAAGCTACGGTGGCTGGTGCCGAATCATCTGGAGCAAAGTCAGAAGAGATGCTGCTGCCGCCTTCCACCACGGAGAGAGAAGAGGCAGGGAAAGATAACTCACCGGAGCTGCTTGGACCTCCTGTTGTGTCTGCATCGGGGAGGGAGATTAAAGAGGAAGAGGAAGGGTTGGCTGCTCCTGCCGCTGAGCCGCCAGAAGAACGGTCGGTTGTGGGCAAGGCTGAAGATGTGCCATCAGACGGCTCTGCGAAGCCGGCAGCAGGGGAATCGGGGGGGCCGGCCCCTGAAGCGCCGTCCCTTGCGCCCGGCGCAGCTTTGGTGGAGGTGGTGTCACCTGGTGTCACGCAGACAGCCAACAGGTTGGGTGCTCCTGAAAAAAATCCCGTTTCTGATGCTGTGAAAACCAAACCTGAGTTGCCTGTAACTTTGACAGCAGAGAAGAAACCTGTACCTAAAACTGGGTCGGCCATAGAGAAGACACTGGACGTGGGTGGAGAAGTGAAACCAGAAGAGTCTGCACGAAGAGCTGCGGCGGAGAACCCCGAAAAGCTTTTGGTCAAGATGGGGGCAGAGACGGAGAAGAAACTTGAAAAATTTGTGGCCGAGGTTGGGGCTGCTGTGGAAGGTGCCGCAAACGCTGTTGGTGAGAAGGATGAGGGAAGTTTAACCAAAGCCCATCAAAATAAAGGAACAGGACCAGCAAAAACTGATGAAAGCCCCAAAGCAGTTGTGTTAAACTCCTCTTTATCTGTCAAGGAACCTCCCTCTGTTGGTAAGACGATTTTAAAGGCAGTGGTGTCTCTTCCGGATATATCCAAGTCAGGGGCTCCAGGATGGAGAAATGAGCCTTCCCCGTGTCCAGGAGGGGAGCAGAAATCTCCCTCAAAACCTGAGAGCCAAGGCCAAGCGGCGGTGGAGAAGAAAATGGCTCCAAAAGAAGCAGAACATCTGCGACCTGGGAGCGTCCCACCAAGCCTGGAAGATGGCAACAGCAGCAGATGTCCAGCGGGCAGAAGTTCTGCTGTTGATGGAAAGGGAGGCAATGGGAAGAATTCACCTCAGCAAGAGAAGGACTTCCGAGTGGAATCTAGGGCTAGTTCAAAACAATCTCAAGAGGGGGAGAGTAGAGCATCCAGCATGAAGAAAGCCACCAGCAGCACTAAGGTGAGGAGGGCAGGAAGGCCCGGTTCGGTGTGCCTGAGCAGTAACTAACTCCATCCTTCTCTCAGATGTTGAGTCTGATGGGACGAGGAGATGGATGTTCCCCTTCCCTTTCCCATAAATCACCCGGCTGGTTCGGGCCACCAGACGAGGTGGAGTAGCCAGGTTAGATGTGACGTGCGCAACGCAAGTACGTAACTGGTTTGAAAGCGCTGCTGGGAAAAGAAAACCAAAACAATATGGTGGGAAGGTATTTTTGAAGCGAGTCTTCACTGAGTGTTGTAACTTTATGTTCTTGAATGGGAATGAGTAAGTTCTCTGTCCTTTTGTGAGCTGCTGTTTGCTTTGTCAAGTCCTGCATGGACACTGGTTGCCGAAAAGAGGCCGCTAAGCGAGGTGTTCCCCGTGCCCTGTCGCCAGAGATCATGCCTGGACTGACGGCTGACCTAGTTCTGTGCTTGCAGTCTGGACAACTTAAAGTTCATGAGGGGAAAAAAAAAAAAATAGCAGAGTTTTGCTGGGGTTTTCTGTCTTTCGTGGGCAGGTTTCACTGATCTCCCGTGACCTTGTCTCTGATTTTGCAGGTGTTGGCCGGTGGCAACGCGAAGGCCTCCAAAAGTGACACCAGCAGCAGCGTGAAGCAAAAGGAGGTAAGGATGGAACTGCAAGTTCACCTGAGATCAGGTCGTCTTGAAAACGTGTCTGTGTGTGTGTGCACCTGGAATCTTTAGCGTCCCTCCCTTGGGAATTCATAGGATCAGAGAATGTTTCAAGCTGGAAGGGACCTCCAGAGGTCATCTAGTCCAACCTCCCTACACAAGTAGGGACATCTGCTTAGGGCAGGTTGCTCAGAGCCTCATTGAGCCTGACCTTGAATGACTCCAGGGATGGGGCCTCCACCACCTCTCTGGGCAGCCTGTTCAGAGAGCTGGTGGAGATCCCATCCCTGGAGACATTCAATTGGATTCTTTGGGTTACCGGGTGTTCCAGGCAACGGGCACAAAGCTGTGAAGTCAGGTCGTTTGGAAGAGAGAATTCAAGGAGTGAGTGGTAAAAAGAGGCATCTTTTGGTCTCAGATTTCATAGAATCACAGGATGGTTTGGGTTGGAAGGGACCTCAAAGATCATCTAGTTCCAACCCCCCTGCCATGGCAGGGACACCTCCCACTAGACCAGGTTGCTCAAGGCCCCATCCAACCTGGCCTTGAGCACCTCCAGGGATGGAGCATCCACAGCCCCCCTGGGCAACCTGGGCCAGGGTCTCACCACCCTCAAGGTGAAGAATTTCCTTCTAATCTCCAGTTCAAATCTACCTAATCTTAAAAATTAATCTCAAATCTAATTAAATCTAAATTTGAGAGAGAATTAATTAATTGCACCCCCACTCACCCAAGATCTTTCTTTATCACCACACTTGTGAGGAGAGGAAGGCAGGCTGAGGTCTTTTAGCTCTTTATAAATGATTTTGTACCATGGGAGGGAGGCAGAACATCTCCATCCATGGTACCTCTTCCATGCAAAAAGCTGTTTTTCCATGTGACGCAGGAAGGCTGTAGATGCCCCATCCCTGGAGGCGTTCAAGGCCAGGTTGGACGGGGCTTGGAGCAACCTGGTCTAGTGGGAGGTGTCCCTGCCATGGCAGGGGGTTGGAACGAGATGATCTCTAACATTTCTTCCATCCCAAACCATTCTGTGATTTCTGGTGGGGGCTCATTGTCCATTTTTGGTGCAGTGCTGGTTGGAAGAGGGTTTGGGAGCCTCTTGGCTCAACTTCTTAGTCTGTGTTTTCACAGGAGGGTGAAAAGAGGTTCCTGCTCTCAGATAGCTTGGGCTTTGGGAACGAAGAGCAGAAGGAAGGTAATAAGAGTCCATCTTGATGAGTAGCTTTACAGGATCAAATAAAAGCTCTGGAGACATTCAGGGTCAGGCTTGATGGGGCTCTGATCCACCTGACCTAGGTAGAGATGTCCCTGCTTATTGTAGGGGGGTTGGACTAGATGGCCTTGGGAGGTCCCTTCCAACCCAACACGTTCAATGACTCTATCATCTACCAGGTAACTTGTGGGTCCCCAGGGAAAAGGGCTTTCCAAGATAAGTTCGAGACCTGAATCCTTTTATCAATCTGAATCCTCAGATTGAAGTTCTCGCCTCAGTGGCATGGTGTGTTTGGGAAGGGGATGGTCAGAGACCGTTCTCCTACCTGGTGTTCCTCATGCCTTTAATCCCGAGAGGAAGTTCTGCACCCCTTGGAGAAAGCCTTTGTCATGTCGGTTATTCCCCACGGCTTTATCCCATAGCTGGTACGACCCCAGATCCGTGTCCTCCTCCTCACGGCAGAAACAACCCAGCAACGTTTGATTTCATTAGAAACAACCAGACTCTTGTTCTTCACCGTGCCCACCTTGCATTGAATAGTCCTCAGGATTCTCCTCCAGAGCGTGGGTGGAGCGTGTGGACACACATTACTTGCTAGGTTTTAAGGAAGAAAGGGAAGAGAAGACCTGTAGCCTTGGAATGTCAGACTCCTTTTTCTGCTGCTTTCAGTATCAGCTCCAGCCTTACTCTCACAGGAAAGTCCATCTGGCCTTGGACTTAAAGTTCTGCTTTGACTAGGGTTTTGCTACCCTTGTGGTAGATACCAACTGGTATTTGATGGAATATTTCAGCAGAACCCCCAAATTTTGGAATTGTGGAAGAAATCGAATGCCCGATTCATGGCGCGGTGGATATTTGGGTGCGTTTTACTGCCTAAAATTAATTATTAATTGACTTCAAGTGCCCATCTTACCCAGCTTCCCCCACCATCCTGGTCGTGATGGAGCTGTTCTACAGTGAAGGAGGTGGAGCACACGGCTGCTGTCTGTTCAAAGCACCGAAGAGTCATTTGGCTCAGTTCAGCCTTTTATTAAATTCGGTGTCTACCCGTTCATCCTCCTCCAGATGCTCTCAGCCACGTAGGGCGTTAAATGGCTGCGAGTTGATTCCAGCGGCCGGGGAATAAATTGTGTGAGCTCTGGTGGAAACTGGTGTGGTCAGAGTGCAGGGTAAGGAGGGGGTTTGGGTGCAAGACGTGAATCCCAGAATCCCAGCGTGGTGGGCTTGGAAGGGACCTCTGGAGATCATCTGGTCCAAGCCCCTGCTCCAGCAGCTCACCCAGAGCAGGGGGCCCAGGATCATGTCCAGGCACCTTTGGAATCTCTCCAGAGAAGGAGACTCCACAACCTCTCTGGGCAGCCTG
>VZZY01007827.1:126007-138921 GCA_013400335.1 Eurystomus gularis | reverse complement strand
AAAGGTAATTCTATAGGTACTGTCAAATACTGAAGCTGAGACACATCAGCATAAACAATGAAAGAATCCTGTGAGGATGGCCTTCTGAGAAAGCAGGCTTACACTGCAGTTAGGCATCTATGTGCACCAATCCATGCTTTGCACACACTAGTTTCTTGCGGTTAGACATTCCCCTCGCAGGACCAAAATGACTTAATAATGATAAATTACAAAGCTAAAAGAATATCAAAGGGAAGGCCATAAATACCTCTGTTATGATGCTAAGAAGTTTAACAAACACAACTGAAACTTTTTAGAGGCCAAAATGAACTAGAAACTGGTGTTTCTTTTGTTCTTTCACTTCTGCAACAGGAAGTGGTGAGCTGCAAACATTTGTAGAGCAAGCCTGGTGACATGTGCTACCACTTCCTGTGAAGTACACTTGCACGGCTAAGTATGAGCAACAATTTAGCTACAGTTCAGTTTAAATTACACCATGTGCAACATCCCAATTACTATAGCATTTCAAAAATAATTATTGACAGAAAGTTTCCTTTATGGTATTTTGTACAGTCACACACTGGGATACAAAAGTTTGAAAAGATACTTAGGTCTAGTAAAGAGGAGTCATCAGAAAGTTTGATTGCAAAGTATTACACAGCTTTCACAGTTCTAAAATGTAATGTGCACTGCTGTTCTTTCCAGGAGGAAGAAAAAGCCCAGAAACATTTGGATGTCCAACTGAAGTTAAGTTTTAGAAGCTTTTAGAAAACACAGACCTGGATTAATTCTTAGAATGCAAAGGTAAACAGGACAATTATTTAACTGCTGAAGTGGAGTTGCCACACAAGTCTGACACACAGGTGTCCACCTGGCAAATCAGTACATATTAGATATGCAAGAGCATTTGTTGCAGGAATCACAAACTAGCAGTCTGCAAGGATGAGTCCAAGTTAAGACCCAAACTGTGCATTAGTTAGGGCTGTAATTATTTGTATTTCCCTTGCAGCAACCGTAAAAGTAGCTGAGGGCTTACTGTTCTTCAAAATCCTTTTCAGATCCTAGCTAACTACAGGCCAGGGATACATCCTCTCTCCTCACTTTACTGAGGGTATTTTCTCCCATAGCTTCCAACAAAACCCTGTCAAAGAATACCCTGAACAGAGAAATCTGCACACCAAGCAGAAATCAGTGTCATTATGCCACACAAAGACTTACACAAAAACCCATGAGAGCTGCACGTTGCCATATTTACTTTGTACCTCTACACAAAGCTAATACAATTCACCAGCGAGGGTATACCATTGTCCAACTCATGCAGCCAAGTGTCAGAGGCCAGGGAGACTAGCCTCCCCTAGGCCTCATTTGGTTTAAGACAAGAAGACACATTCATCTCATATACCGAAAGCTCTTCTGCTGCTATTTTTTCCACCACTACTCCACTCCCTGGTTACATGTTCCTTCTTATTCCAGCTAACCCAGGAAGATTTTAACCATAATTAAGCTGTAATGCAATCATTTTAAAGAGACAAGTGGGAAATGCTTCAAAGAGCTGCATTACAATACTAAACACACAGGACTGCCCAGCAGTACATATTGAGAGGTTCCTTTCCCAGATTTAGTGCCAATGGTCTTCTATCATGAACCTTAACAAAACTAGACCAACACAATTCTCACAGGAACATAAGGACAAACTGAGCAGAGATACTGTAACAGTTCTTTAGTTTTTACAACAGTAGCCTACACTCAAGGCATCACTGTTACTCCTTGGTTCTCCCCTCATCCATGATTTTAACCCTGTAGTCATCAGAGCTAGCTAGTATCTCAGGTTTTTCAGCGCTACAGAATCAGTTTAAGCTATTATTTTCACTACAGCTTTTCCCTACACAGTACCACTGTTCAGACTTACAGATTGTCTTGTTTCTTCTTTTAAACAAAATTACTGTGGCAGAAAAATGCTACAGCACAAAGAAATCAAAGAAACCAAACAAAAGTATTCTATCTGGAGCAAGTAAACTATTACAACAGTATCAGCAAGTACTTCCTGAAGGTAAAGGTTTCTCTGGTCTTCAGTCTGCTTAGCAGGAAGGTACTAGAAGGGCCATGTTCTTGAATAATACAAGTAGTGAAAGAGAGAAAGGAAGCACATACAAATTAATGGAGAAAAAAAAAACCCCACCCTGTTAAAGAAGCTACCTTCCTACTTTTCTAAATCTTAACTTACTATTTTGATGTAAGAATGGAAGAACTAAAATTAAATGGAAAAAAAATATTTTTCCAATGGGATTCACCGTTGGATATAGATCACAATAAAAAGAAACTAAGTACAAGACAGGGAAAGGAGTCAAGGTACAAAGTCTTGTTATCCTTTCAAGCAATACTGCTTCAGAACAACTGGAATTTGTGCACCAACTTTCAAGACAGGCTTGCTCCAACTTCGTAGCATTGGTCCCTCCTACTGTGTTTATATGTGGGGTTGTTTGTTTTTTTTTTTAGCGGGCATAGCTGGAGAGAGAGAAGATTTTGAAACTTCTTTACTGCAACACAACATGCAAGAGTCTTCAAGATATACAAAAGGAAAGGAAAATGTTTTCATGCAATCACTTGGAGTGAAGGCTGAATTAAAAGCACCTTAGAAATGAGCAAGAAGATTTGTAACCTACCTTTGAAAAAAAAGGAAGTGAGAAGAGGCACATGATTGAAAATGAGTATGCCTCACCTTCAGTTTGTTTAATTCTTGAAGAGAAATACTTGGGAAATATTTCTCCCTACAGGCTTTGCTTCTTGTGAACAGCAAGCAACTAAGTTGCATAAACAAGCATTAGAACTAGTCAGCAGTAGTACTTCTATAGCACAGCTGTAACATATGGTATTGTTCTGCTGATTCTCCAAAGGATGGGTTGGAATTTGGGAGTCCTCACAAGCCTGTAATCTCCAAGATACTGAAGCCGTAACTACTGAGAGCCCATTCGCTTTTCATTATACTTTGAAGAGCTGTCAGCAATTAGTAATGAAGGACACCGAAGCACTCATTTACACACCTTGCCCACAAGATGACAGACATGCAGGTATCAGCACTGATCACACACATGAGCTTTGTGTGGACACACATGAACAGAGCTGAAGAGTTTCAACAGCTTCCATGCAGATTCCAAGCACAGAGAGATCTACAGGACAACTCTGTTCCAGAAACTTGTTCTTTTCCATATGCACCCAACAGCTGAGAGACATCAGTTTGTTCCCACAGATTTTCCTCACAAGCTTGCTCAGGGATTACTATTTTTTTAAATTATTATTTCTCAGCAGTAGGTATTGCAGGGTTTGAATCAAAATACATAACTATTTTTTTAAATGGTGTTTTCTTTGCACTACATCAGCATACTGTCTCAATCTATAAAGGTAGATAAATGAAGCCTCAGAAATTTGCTTTAAAATTAGATCTTTCTTGAAGGATTTCAGAAAACGCTAGAAATGGCCATGTAGGAAACACAATCAGTGTAAAAGGCAGGGTGGGGAACACTTGCAACACACCAGTGTGTCACACAGCCTCATGCAAAAGAACAAAGTCCAATAATTTTGAACTTGAACATTTGGCTTTAGTCCCTAGTAACATCTGCAAGGCATTTTCAGATGATCTCAGCAATGCCTTATATCATTATGTAAATTAAAGACACAGTAGTCTTTTATTGCAACCATTCAAAAATACAGCAGAACAACATGAAGCAACACACCAGGGTGAAGGTCATCATTTTTTAAATGTTGCAAGATAAATTTATTTTAGAATTATACACAAGTGTAACTAGTTTTATTAATCCTTTCACAACTTAAAGGGACAAAGCTGTATCCTATTCCTTCTGGACAACCCAGAAAAATCCACAAAACACTGCTAAATCCAGAGTGGGCTGAATGGGCTCCCTCAGGTTGACTGGTCTTTAGTCACCTTAGTATTCACACATACAAAGAATCTAATACGGTGTCCTACACAATGACACACAGAGTAATGTCCTGCACCTTGAGATATATTAATACAGTAAGGTTCTTAACATTTAAACACACTACACTGGCCAAAAAGAAATAATATATACATATACACAAATGGCTAAAGTAGGTAAGGCAATAAAGAACGTGAGTGTTGTGTGTAGATACAACATAAGGCAGTGGTCTGTTCATAACACCTTGCGTCTTACTACCAAGACCAGATCAGTGCTCATAACACTAAGCAAACTGCCACTTCCTTCAGCACGTGTCTCCTCAGCTACGGTACAGCTACCACTTTCAGCTTCCTAAGATAAACTGCTTTCTATGTAAAAGAGAACACGGGATTCAGAATGCAACTTACAATCATCAGAATTAGACCAACCTACACTTTGATACATTCAGGTTTTTGACAGCTCAATAACCTACTGCAACCTGATTATCATACTAATATACGAATCCAGTGCTCTTCAGCCACTTGTTCATGACAGTGCTCCTATGAGTTCTGCCATCACAACCGTGCATTGCAGTGCTTCAGTGTAAACAATAGAAGATACTGCAAAGTGAAATTCTCCTTTCACCATTTTGAATCCAGAATTTACAGATTGCTTTGAGCAGCCTTTGAACTGCACTATTTTAAACACCAAAAATAAATTTCAAAACCATAAACCAGCACAATAGCAGAAACTGCTTGATATGAGTAAAATTGTGAACTGTCAAAACAGCCCAGCTTTAAAAGTACTGGGTTCCTGCAGAACCTCTTTTAGAGTTTACAACCTAGTACTACAGCTCTATGAAAAGCACACAGAAATTAACCTATGTTTACCTCTTGTTCCACCTTGAATGTAAAATAAGCTACAGCTGGTGGTCACTCAGTTTCATCCAAAATAATACTGAAATAGATTCACAATTGTACTAGTGATACAGACTGCAAAGTGTTTATATTAAAGATTATTTATAGACTGACTGTCTCCAAGAGGAATGCACTAACTTAGCTGCTGCTTTGAGAACATACTGCTTTCAAGCCCATGTGCAACTGGAGAGCAACAAATGTTAAAATCTACCAACAAACTTGAGTTGAGGCTACAGTTTCACAGCTAGCTAGGGTAGGTGCCGCCACTGAAGAGTCATGACCAAATCTTTTTCTCTTTTAATCAGGTTATATTTCATCCAGGTGAGTACCATAATTCACCTTACCATCATTTGTAATGAGAACTGATGGCACAGGTACACACAGTCACAGTTCTCCTTTGAACAGCAGACCACAGACTCCATTGAATCAAGCACAAAACTAAAGCCCTAGTTAATACAGACCAAAAGGTGGCCAACAAATAGCTTGCAAGCAGCTCCAGGTGGATCCTACATCAGGATATTTCCTGACAAGCTGCAGCTCCATGCTAGTACAGTAATTGCTTTCTATTCCACACTTCAACTACGGCCTGATCTGGAACAGAAACGGCCAGAGCAACCGCCCAATACTCACCCCATACTCACTTAACCTGTAATGCAGCAATAGGATATTTGTTCGTCTATCATCTACTTTGAAGCTCTTCTGTCCCTCAGGTCTCTGAGATACGCAGCACATTGCTTTCTAATGCCCAATAAAAACATCACAAACAAAAAACCCACCAACAACTTTGCCACATGTTTTAATGGATAAGAACACCAGATTGTTTTCATTTAGAAGGTGGCTTAGGAATACAAATATTTGCTTATTCTTTCAGAAGCCTGGTGCATAATATTAGATGACATGTAATTAGTCCTTATAAAAAGTATCATTTAATAGGTAAGACCCAAAATAATTGAAAGTGCAACCCCTTCAAAACAGAAGACAATCCTGAATCTCCTGCCTGTAAATCAGCTATGTTTGTAGATGTAAAAAACATAGAAAATGTTGTCTTTAACCAAGCTAACTCTAACTGAATATTGCTGCCAGAAAAAAAGCTCACTTCATCCAAAAGGTAAAAAAAATGCCTTATTACAATTACCCTATGTAACTAATACTACCTTGTCACCATCATTTAAAGTTCATTGTTCACTCTTCACATATTACACTTCAGTTGTGATGATGAGAGCAGGCCAAAAAGGTTAGGTCTGGTTAAGTAATTTTTGATCAAGATGAACCTATGACTGTCCAGTGAGAAACGGAGATGCTACTTCTTTTTAGAAAAGTCTCTCAAAGTTTCAGGGCTCCCACTTGATCTGGATGTCTATATTGAACTAGTTATTCAGCGTGAATAAATAAAAGACTTTTGGGGGCCATACCATTACCTGTTTACAACAGAAGAGGTGCAGATTTAAGACAGGTATGGAAGATTTGATGGGAACAGTTAGTACATACAGTTAAATACTGCTATAGCACAACAACTTTGACTGCCAAACACCTCCTTGAGAGATTCAGGGATATCAAGATCAGGTCAGAAAAAAAGTATAATTGGATAATGTTAGACAGCAGGTATAAATTATGCATGGCCACTATACAGATACTATTGATTAAAAAAGATTAACAGTGATGAAATTTTCCAAGTTTTACAGGAATGCAGGAACACTCCACTCAAACAGATGAGACTTCAGAGCACACACTTGCTAAAACTGGAAGGAAAAGTACACAGAATAGGGGTATTACCAGCAATATGAACAGAGGTAAAACACACACACACAAAAGCACATATTAACAGTAGCTATAAGACAGTTCAAGAGCTTTGCAACGGATAACCAAGATCCTTTTGGCCAGAGTAACTATGAAGATGAAAATGTCTAATCCAGTAAGAATTATCTTTTTTAAAATAAATCATCTAATCTAGGAATTTCAGTTAGAGCCTGAAATATGGTCATACTTTAGAAGCAAGTGTGTAAAGTACCTAGTAAGGTAGCAAAATCAGGCCAAAAGCAAAGCAGAGAGTTTAAAGGTACTGAAGTTATTTTTAAAGATGGTACCCTCAGACTTTGGGAAAATCATTTTATTATCAGAGGCTTTTTTAAACCCATGTTTTCACATGTGGGTAAGTATGTGGGGTTTTTTTGTTTGTTTGGGATGCAAAGGACATCGGGGAAGAAGGGCTATTTCATTTAACTTTTTACATAAATAACAAAATAGGCCTTTTTTGACAGACCCAATACCTAAATTAACAGGCAAAACCACTTATTAGCAAAGATCATACTTGTCTATCTGGCACATAACAGTTTTCCTACAGTATGCAAGGTTCTTCTAATGGCCATTTCACCTCCTTTTCCTGTACTGCATATTGTAAGTATTCCTCTCTAGTCGCTTCTGATAAGCCACGTAAGTTCTCTCTGTCAGCAATTGCTCTGATTTATTGTATCTTGCTCCTTCCTTCCATGCTTGAGTTGACACAGATACCTTACTTAATCTTTAATCCCATCAGAAGTTACACCACACAGACAAGGCATTTTGTTTCAGTAAAGGAAAGCTATTTCTATCCAGCAGATGAAAGAAAGAATTTGGCAGCGGGGGGCACAGCGTATGTATTCCCAGACTGGTAGCCACTTCAGTTTTGCCTAATTTCTTAAACTCAGTGTGTTCTTCCCAAGTTCCTGATTTAGTGACTGTTCTGCTTTACATGTTCTTAGATGTTGCTATACATATAAAAGAATACCATTGACATTCAGCATCAGGGTTTTCCTCCAGTGCCCAAAGCAGCAGAGTTTGCACAGCAGCGGCAAAACTAAGTCAGATTTAAACTTGGTCAACTGTTTGTTCTTCCTAGCAGAAGATAATTTTTTAGTTGCCTTTAAAACTATGTATAACCTAATCAAAAGTGTCTTAGCTGACATTTAAGAGGAAAGCTTACGATAAACCACAAGATTAAAGTGATATTACTTGCAAGTATTGGTCAAAACCCCTTTAATAAGCACTAAATTACAACTCACTGCAACCCCTGTCAGGACAGGAAGTTGCTGACTTCAGTTTGGAGTTGCAAGTTCAGCAACTAAGAGCCTCTGGACCAACTCTGCTTGTTCAAGGGTCTTACACAGTGCAACTCTGTTGAAGTTACTATTATTTGTAGTTTATTCACATTAGAAAAGGATCAGATCTATTTTATATATCTACAGTCAGCTCGATGGACTGAGCACTTCAACTACCATAACATCCAACTAAAGAGAAAAAGCAACATAATATCCTTTGAATTACAAACAAACCTGATTTCTCTCACAAACCATGAAATAAAGCATCACTACAAATACTGCATGTATTCCTCAACTCCAATTATGAATTTTGGTTAAATTCCAAAATGAGTCAGTTCAAGATGCATTTCTACTAAAAGAACACCCTACTGCAGAACTAGGATATCCTTCCCAAAAAAAGCAAAAAAAAAAAAATCCCAAACAAAAGCTGTAATGTCTTCAATGCCTCTTTCAAAGTGTGTATCAATCAATATGTTTGTTCCTAAACTCATTCAATGCTAGTCTGCATTCTTAACTTTGTATTCAAGCCAAGTCACAAAAGCAGCTCTAAGCTGCCCTCCTGTCATTGAAATAACCAGATAGCACATAACCAAGATAGACCCCCATCTGCCAATTAGGAATAGGCATAAAACAGTTAGACATCTGTCACGCTGTTTCAGATTAATATGCAGCAAGAAAGCTGCAACGGCACTTTTAAGTCTAACAATTTCACATATGTTGTTGGCCTTTTGCAAAATACAGTAGGGTAATGCAATCCCATCAGCAGACGAAAATCAAAGCCAAAGATGTCTTTTGTTACTAGCTAGGTGTTAGTATCAAATTTAAGGTCACAAGAGACACAAACTTCAATGCTTTTAACCTATGTCTCCAGCTACAATACTTTCTGACCAACATCAGGATAACATCTTGCTGATCACCCATCACATACCCTGAAAACAGGATCATTCAGTTTCTTATTTACCTCCATAATTCTGTCTGCTCCTGTTCCATGTAAACCCTTGACCTTGTTCTCACACAGTACTGAAGATACCCAAGTCCCAGATCCTACAAATCTTGAACATGCACTTCTGTTCTGTAGATATTTAAATAATGGTGCCACCTAAGTCACTTCAAAGTCTTACTTATAATTCATTTATTATAATGACAATTAATAAAATAATACTGAAAACCTTCCTGACTCTTCCCTCCTTTTGCTCACCTATCATTGACATGCATTTTCTTCCACAGCTCCTAACATCTGGAGAAGCCCAAAAGAAACTGATTGAATGAGGATAGGGAATACTGAAGTTTAACAGGAGTGTGGAAAAAAACAAACTAACCAACCATCAATCTTCTGTCTATCATACAAGTAACCACAGGAAAAAAAAAGCAGAATTATTCAGTGAGGCATAATTTGACTTGAGTACATGAAAACAATTTCCATTAGACACTATAGACATGGAAATTTCACTGCAAAAGGGAAGTCGATAATTTTGCTTGTCAAAGGATTTTCATCAGTGTTCAAAGGTCAGCATACACATGCTTGATTGCTGGAGCAGTGCCTTATTTTGTAAGATGTAGGCTAAGGAAAAGTTACTTCTGTAAAATCAACAAACTGTTTCAACTCTCAGATGCAGTACTGTCTCATGTGGGCAACTTCCTGCCAAAGGCTGATACCATCTTGGATTAAAAAAATAAGTGTGACCTATCTGTTTCATAGTCATCAAGCCTTTGTATTAAGTCAGAAATGCTATCAGCTAAAAGATATGACTTTACCCTCATAGAAACCAGTTTAAACGAAAACGCTGAAAGGAATGCAAAGAATAAACCTTATTATTTGGAATGATAAATCCAATCCAGACAGCACTTCAACAGCAAGTTAAGATACTTGGAGACTGCTAAGTTTATGCTTCTTAGTCTTGTACACCACACTGAAACTACTAGCACAATGCACATGAGACACTCCAAGATAAGTTTTGCTTTAAGAGCTGCTGAAGCATGAAAATGAGCTGATTCAACTGCATTTTACTTTCCATGTAGAACTGTGCAAAAGCAGAAGTTTCCACTCAGGAAGCAAACTAAACAATATAACCTTATATAACACATTCCCCTTGTAAAAAAAGTTGTATCCCATGTTAGGAGTGAAAAGTTGATCCTCACTATAGGGGCAAAGCAGTATTATGGCTTGTCAAACCTTTTAGAAATTTTCCAAACAGAGCTACAGAGCCCCATATAAAAAAATTTAAGTTGCTGAAGACCAAGGCCCTGCCTTGCCTGAAGTTGCTGAAGGCAAATCTGTGTTTTCACAGATTGAAAACACATCACTTAGAATAACTAAAAGGATTATCTGAAAGAAAGATTGCTGATTCACTTTTCATAATGGGTAGAAAAGTCTGCTGAAGGTATTAGTTACACCAGGTAAACATGACAAAGACAGAGAGATTCTTGCACCAAGAGTCACCAAAAAAAGAACTGTAAATACAGATGCACTGCTCTTTTATCCTTCTTCTTAAGCAACCATTGGCCACAGGACACCAGGTTGGAAGACCTTACTGTCTGAACCTGGTCATGCCATCATAATGGCTGTACTAAGTCTTCAGGAGAAAAGTCAAGGGACCATTTGCAAACCTCCAAGCAATCTACAAAGATGTGGCCTTACAGGCATGTTTTACATGAAAGCAGAATAGAAGGGAATCTCTAAAGTACGACAAGTATATAACACAAGATGACAAAGTAACTGCAATTTCATTACTGACTCATTTCTATAATATGAACAGTGAGGCTAAGTAAAACAAATATTCTGTAATAAAGCAGTTTTCATTGCTCTGGTAAAGTGAAGTGTTTTGGTTTAACTACTAAACAACAGCAGGAGTGGGAAATTATATGAAAGACATTTGGTGCTTAGCCGTGATATGGTCCCTTTCATCATGGCAACAAAGTTTGCTTTAATTTCTGCATGTAGAATCTAAGAAAAAAAGTTGAAACTGTTAAAAGTTTAACCCCATGTAATTAAGAAAAACCTCTAAATGACTCACCTCACAAAGTGCATTTATATACATAAGATTAAACAATAAAATTTGACGTCAACACATCTTAAGTACACACCTTATCAGACTTCTACACTAAAACCAACTCTGATTGGGTTGACAAACCATAGAAGAACTAGGACACCACTAAGAAAACAATATTGTGCGTGCTAATTAAAATTGCTATGTATGGAACACATCATAACAGTAAGCACCTTCATACTGCAGAATCCACTTCTTGGAGAATATATAAACAAAACAGCCTGGCAGCTTATACTTCAGGAAGACTCAATTAGGAATGCTCACCTGGAGACCTTAAAACTTCAACTGGCAGGGGGCCTGTTTGGGAAAAGTATTGCATCCCTGAGTCTCCCTCCACACCACAATTGTCTATACTTTATCAGTCAAGTAAAAAAAAAAAAAAAAAGCACAATTGTTAAAAGTGGAATGCCCCTAAGCTCAGCAGATGTATTAGTTATGACTGTAAGACCAACCAGTATCGAGCAGCCACCACACATTCCATGAGCAAGCATATCTTCAGGAACAGATTAGATCTACATGATTTGATTTAAAAGTAATACAAGTAATACATGAAGAAGACCAGAGGAAAAAAAAAAAAGTATTTTTATTTAAGCATACATCAGCACTTTATGAACAGTTTCACTATTTCCTGCATTGTCAACTTTCCTGTTTGTAGGTCCAAATAATAAGGACTGAAAGAAACAAATTATAAAAAGGAAAACATAACTGAAAGCACAAATACTACCTATGGAATCAGAAGTATGCCCCAATTATAAGTAAGCTTCTTCAAGTTGAATAGCGTTGAAAATATGACCCTTGTGAAAACAAATATAAAGGAAATGAAAGCAAATATTGTATTTACTAAATAAGATAAGAAAAAATAGCATTACATTCACAATCCTCAAAACTTCAAGGTAAATCAGTGAGAACAAGAAATATCAAGGCCCTAGCAGTTCAAGAAACATCAAGAAAATGGTTGCAAGACAGATGCACCTATTTACATTAGCTATCTCTTTAAAAGTACTAAGAGGTATTTTATATTTAGCACAGTACCAATGGAGGCTCTTTTAAACTATACAGCATTTATAAATGTTTATTAAGCCTTTTATTCTACCACAAATAGAGCAAGATGCTTTTTTTTAGGTAAAATGCTACTCAGGCCTTGATTAGCTGGTGTTACTGATAAAATATTTTGAAAATGGTTGAAAAGACAAAACGAACATGTCATTTAAAATTCTTCAGAAATATTTTTTGAAATGCAGAAAATCTGTTCTTAAGGCATTAGAAATGTCTGCCATAACTAATTTAGTCAATTGCATCTGCCTAAATAAAAATTTATTTCTTCCCTATGCACCAAGTTCAACACAATAAAATGTCTCAAGGGGATACGGCATTTGGGTAACAAAAAAAGTCATGCTTTATTCCACCGCATCTTCAAATCAATTTCCTTCCCCTAAAGGATCTACTCCTTCTCTCGGTGTTATTTTTCAAAGACAGCATTAGCTTTGCCCTCTTAAATACTAGCAACCTCCCCTGCAGTTTACCCCTCCATCCTGAAAACAAGGTACTTCATTTTACTTTAAAAGTGACCTCAACTACAAGTAGCTAACCATAAATCACAAGCCTTGTCAGGCTGAGATTTCAATTCAGCGATATCTCAGTGAAGAACTTGAAAACTTTGCTTGTTTAGTGCAGCGGAAAGTGTTTTAAGGCTAGCAAAACTTATGAACATATAAGCCACGGCACTCTGTTTTGACAGATCACATCTTGCTGTCATTAGAAGAGGTTAGCTGAGCTTTAGAAACTCCTTTTCGCCACCAAATTTCTAACCGAACTCAACTTCTGTCAAGAAGGTTCCTCTGTCGGGTCGCTCAGGAGCTTCTAGCTCTAGTCCCCCAGGAGGCCCGAACAGAACCGCTCCCAGCGGCGGAGCAGGAGAGCCGCGAGCCGCCTCCGGAGGGGCCGAGGCCGGAGCCGCGCCGAGGGCCGCGCAGTCCCCGCCAGGGC
>VZZY01007827.1:101839-118445 GCA_013400335.1 Eurystomus gularis | reverse complement strand
CCGGGCCTGTCCGCGGGGCAGACATCGGGCTCGCTGCCCTCAGGCCTCCTCGGGACGGGGCGCCGGGTGACAGGAGACGTCCCGGTACCGCGCGGCGCCGCCTTCGGGGCCGGGAGGGCGCCTCACGGGCAAGCGCCGGTACCCAGCCGGCGGCAGCGAGAGCCCGAGAGGGCTCTCGCTCTCCCCGTTGCCCTCAGCCCTACCGGGGAGGTTGGCTGTAGCGCTGCGGCCGAGCTGGCGAGCAGCCGAAGGCGGCTTCGCGACACCCAGCCTGCCCACGTAGCCTGAGCGCTGTGTAACCTGGGGTGCCTTTCCCTCTTGTCGTCCCCAGCTGGCTAAGGATCTAGTGCATCCCTCCTTAGAGGACGAGAGGAGAAAGCACAAAAAGAAACGTCTTGTGCAGAGCCCAAACTCCTACTTTATGGATGTAAAATGTCCAGGTAAATATTTAAAATGTCTGTGTCTTACAGAAGGAAAAATAACTAATTTTGTATGCAGATCATCTGGTTTTTTACATTTTTTATCTCAAAGTGATTTTACCTGTTCTGCAGAGAAAACAAAAATCTGTGTATTGCTTTGGTTTGTTTGGGTTTTTTTAACAGTAAAAGAGTTTTAAACCTTTTGAAAAAGTTAATTTAAACAATTGCTTTGAATTTTATTTTCTGGAGGTCTGGCATGAGATTTTTTTTCTGGTTTTTTTTTTTCCTTTACAAAATCCTGGCAAGTAGAGAAAAAAACAACCCCTTAGAAGTGCACGTATAAGAAGTGGGATGAAATGGATGCTTTAAAGCACACATGGCACAAGTTTCAAATAGAAGACAGCATTGTTTTCCTCCTTTTCTATAGTGGTTGATTCTAGAAGAGCAACCAGAAAGATGTTTCACAAGGATACACGCAGGCATACTGGGACTTCACACAAAGTAAAACACACACCAACTGCCTTTTTCACATGCTGCTGTTGACAACTAAACCGAACTCCAGCTCACCTATACAGGGGTTGTATTTAAGGTGTTGCCTGTGTCTGCTTTTCACAGACTTAAATTACTTTAGCTCAGAAACATCTCAACTTCCTTCTCTTATAAATGAAACCACGCCATTTTCTAGCACAGTTACAGGAGTATGTTCTATCAGTGAACAGCTTCTTTGACCAGCACAGCTACATCCATATGGAGGCACAGAAACTGTCAAGTGAGGTAACTTAGCTCCTAGCAACTCCTGCAGTATAAGATTATAGCGGTAAGAAAAACACATAACTTACTTACAAGAGTGATCATCCTGACTAAAAGCAGGGAATTGTTGCTGTATTCAGGTTTTCTTATTACCTTATTCTTTCTTAGTAGCTTAGATTTCTAAGAAGCTCTGAGAAACTGTTTTCCATCTAAAAGTGAGGTAAATTTATTAGAACGGTTTGAAAGTAAAAGGTGGTTACTTTTAAAAATTACATGATTGAAGGCCAAGCCACTGATTGTTTTTTTTCTAAACTTTCTTCAAAGCAGAGTACATGCATGCATATCCTAAGATACAGTTAATATCAACATAGGCCCATAGGTCATTGGTTATCTTCACTGTTGTTGGATTAATTGGTTATTGAGTTTGAGACATCATGTAGGATTTACAGAGAGCAGGAAAGCTTCAATAATGGCAGTCCTAAGCACAAGGCACTGAAAATATCAGACTGAGTATCATTCAGTGTTGTTGGAAGTTGGTATGTAGTTACTGAAATGGATTGGGCTTGTTTCCCTGCAAAATCCACAGTCAAAAACTCATCAACATGGAAGTTCATATTCATGGGTGAGAACAACATTTGTTACACTTAAATTTTAGCTGCTAGCAGTTTTTAGCAAATAAAGATTTGCGCAGTTGCTATTTATGGTTTAAAACAAAGCAGAAACCTGTATTCTAATAGTAGTTCTCTCTACGAACCATTCTCTTGTCAGAGAGCTTTCTGAGGACCTTCCTCAACATATATTCTATCTTATCTTTCTGGTCCACATATGCTGAAAATGGAATCTATGCTCACCTTTATCTGTTTATCTTCTATATCCACGCATCTAGATTAAATCCTTCACAAGTTTTCTCTCTCCAAAAATTCCCCTTGGCTAATTAAAAGTACTTTTCAGGGAAAACAGTGAAAATAGTGAAAATCTGCTTGTCTAAGTTGTGTATGAGAGTGATTTCATTCTTAAGTTACAGGATTTGGAAGTTGTAGACAAAGTATCTTGCATCTAGAAGTCTTTTTGTTTAAATATGATGCTACCTTTCTAGAATACAACCAAGCATGTGCCTTATGTGCACCAATTATTAAACAGAAAGCAAACACAGACTAGAACAGCAGTGTTTATATTCACAGGTGCCAGACTTTGTCAACAGCAATGTTCTACCATTACAAGTTAAATATTTCTCTAGCTAGAGGGGTTTTTCAGTTCAGCAGAGAAAGCTAGTCTAGAACTCCTCAACTTTTTTGCAGGACATATGCTCCAGGCAAATTAGGGCTTGTCAGCCATCAGGCTGTGATGATTTTTCACATGGGGAAAATGTGATTTTCACATGCACATATGCATGTTAGTAAAAGCAAGTACTTCGGACCACAATAACAACGTTTTGCTTTGTTCTCTTTGTATGCTGTATAATGAAATACAGATCCATTTTTTAACAAGTGTATTTAAAGCATCTGATTAAATTACACATACAATAAAAGAATCATGCTAAAAATACTCAATGGAAAGTTTAATAATGCTGTTTTCCAGGATGCTACAAGATCACCACTGTGTTCAGCCATGCTCAGACAGTAGTTCTGTGTGTAGGGTGCTCAGCTGTTCTGTGTCAGCCTACTGGGGGTAAAGCCAGGCTCACAGAAGGTAAGTGGCAATGTTTAGCAGCCTAAATACTCCACTTAGATAAATGCATTTATAGCCTGCAAATATTGTAGCTTTGATTTTGAAAACTGATATTGGAGTGCTTATTTTTGCAAATTACTTAAAGTTGGCTAGTAGAAACATTGTTATTTGGCTCCAAATTGCACTTTACTTCAGATTCTTGTTTTTAAATCACTAGACAGAGGCAGCTAAGCAGCTACACTGTGATCAAACACACTTGATTTTAGGTGCTTTGACTTGTCCTTTCCTTTAGCGTATTTGTAATAAATAAATACTGCGTACTAATTCTGAGCTTAGTTTTGAGCATTAAAAAGCACCATTAAAGGAGTAGGGTACTTTTGCCAGGCTAAAGCGATTTTGTGCTTCTGCTAATGAGTGGTGGCTTGCCTATCCATATACAGATAACTGGCCTAGCACCACTAACTTGAAATGCAGCCCAGCATCTGCGATATATGAAGAAGACTGGAAAGACTTGAGGGTTTAAAAAAATTGAAAGAACAAATCCAGATTTTATTAATATTTTGTTTAAAGGATGAAAGGTAAATACATCTGCAAATTGCATATAGTACTCTTTATACCATGTGCCACTATACAAACACAGTTTATTTGAGGACAGAAAAGACACAAAGTGCTAAATCTTCACCTCCTGTGGTTCATCAAATTAAAATTTCCTGCATGGGTTTTCCTACTTAAGTTGGGTGGCCCATTTTCCAAGACAGTCTAACCGTTTAAAGACTATTCTATCTATACTGATGTGATTCCTTTACAGGCTGTTCATTTAGAAGAAAGCAACACTGAACACTTCACCATGTGATTCCTGAAATCCTTATCAATTTTAAAATGCCTGTTAGTACAATATAATTATAGTTGATTTTGTAAAAATTATATGCTACTGGTGACTAATGAGCTGGAATCTCTTTTTCAATAAATGATTTAAAGTGCACGTTTTTCCTGCAAGTTTGCAGACAACTGAGCTCTATTTTTCTAATGTTACTTTTAAACAGTATATTGTTAATTGAGTGGTGTCATTTAATATAAAAACCTTGGACTTTCTGTGTCCCTCCCCTCCTTAATCATAAACTACAGCAGTGTAATGCATACTGCAGTAAGAATGCATTTTTTAATCCTTTGTTCCTGCAGCTGCCCTAACAGCAAGGGTTGCAAAGGCTAGATGGATTTTAAATGGTTCATGTACTTTCAAGATTGTTTTAGTCCCGTTTCTGTGTTGAGTAACGTGGTGATAAATAAAAATATAAAGTTACTCACTTGTGTTCAGCTGTTTTTCTGGAACATACAGCTTTTCCCTCCCTGTAATCTGGCCTCAAAACTGCATTTGGTATTCTGTCCTGATTTTTCTATTAAAATAATAAAAAAAAGCAGTATTTTGCAAAACACTGAAAACATCCAGTATAGAGAAAGCATCCAGTATATAACCAACATTAAGTCAGCAAACTACACAAAGAGCTGTGAATGGTATCCAGTCATTAAAAAAACCCAAAACAGTACAGCTGAACCATACAAATTTGCAGTACTAAGTACTGACATTAAATAATTACATTTTGCAATGAAGAAACAGGATTTTAGTCGGTTTCTAAGACATTCCTTTCTAAATGGCTGTTAAAATGTGGGGGTTTTTAAACCATGAGAAAGCATTCAAAGAAAGTCTTAAATGTAACTTATTTTACTAACTAAGTTATGTATCAACATCCCTTTCAAAGTATCAGGTGTCTTGGTGAGCTAACTATTGTTGGGAATTTCTATTTAATCTGTGTTCTTAAAACTTGTATGTTTCTAGTCAATTAAAAAAAAACAAAACAAAACTTGCTATTACCATGTGTTGCATTTTCAGATAAATTTTATTTCAGTTAATTCAAACAGTGAACACTTTTTGCATTACCAGATGCAAAAAGTAGGTGTTTGACACAGAACTAGATGCACCAGCTTAGTATATGTGCCCTTTAAGAAAAGTACAGTTTTATGTCAGTGCCATACTGCATGTACTCTATAAAGGTTAATTTAAGAGTAAGTTTATCATGAAAGCTGCTCTTAATTGATTGGTTAGTTTCCCACACTTAATGCCACTCCATCAAAGAACTGGTTTCTGAAAAAATGTTCAAGTAGCAATATTAATTCACTTGTGCCCTGGAAGCATGCTAAGGCCAGACTGATTCCTAGTCTCCCTTATCTCTGCCTTCTCTTCATCCACCTAAAAGGCAAGAACTCATGAGTAAGTAAATACCAAATCAGAGAAAATCATTGACCGATTTTGTTCCAGGTGCTGGAAGATGAAATACAGACATCTTCCAGCATTCTCAGATACTTTAGAATCCACAATACTGTACATAGGGCAACAGAGGTTTTTTTAAAAAGCCTTAAGTTATGGGACATAGAGTAATGAACATGGTATGCATGTAAAAAGTTGGTGGCTAAGCATATTCTCTGACGGGAGGGAGATACTGTTATTAGTATCCTGGGTGTTAAAAATGCATTAGACACTTCTTGCTGTTACTCATTTTCATATGTACTTCAGATATTTACACTGATTAGTGTTTGGTCATATACAGGCAAGCATAATGGTAAACCCACTCTTCTACATTCTGAATCTTTGTCTAAACCCAAAACACAACGGTCTGTGAGTGAAACTTGTTTTCTCTGAAGTATGCAGAACAGTTTTCAAGAGCAATAGCATTTGCAGAACAGATGCATCAGACAAGGAAAGTATGTTATAAATCCTAAAATAATGATGTTACTTTTCAGATTTTCTGCATTTAAAACATTGTATTTGGTCTATTTCTATTCAGGTATTCTTCAACATGAAAACAAGTCAACTACTTACTCTTGTTCCCTGCATAAAATGCGCAATGACTTGTGCTGCTGCATGTTTACCCATTCCTCAAGACTGGGGAAAAAAAAAGTGCCTTCTATTGTAGAAGGCACTCACCTCCCATACCTCTGTATGGGAACTGTCAAACAGTATCAAAAGACTTTAGTGGAAGAGTAGATAATTTATTGCCTGAACAAATGAAAATTTGTTCAGAAAGGTTCTCTTTGTTGTCTCTACTGATCAGATATTCTTAAGGTAAAGATAACCCAGTATTAATGAATTAAAAAAATGAAGTTTTAGTGAGTGGGCCAAAAAAACCCAAAAAATAGTTTTATGTGTAAGCTTTTCCCATTTTAAGGCACAAGAATGACTGGAACTATGAAGAGTACTAAATCGGTCCTACTAGCTTCAAATAAAAACGTAGGTAAAACACTGACACCTCAAAATGTTACATTTCCTGGTTTGTCAGTCTTAGATAATAAATGTTATCGCAAGCACACTGGGAACAGAGATGACAGCACATTGTTTCATCACAGGGCAGGTAACAACTATGACGTTACTACTAAAAACACTAACGTGGGAGAGACAGGTAAGGCTATCTTCTGCTAGACATCTTGCTGGTTCAATTCAGAGAAGCAGAGCTGCTAAACAGTACAGGGACATCACTATTCAAACCTTTCCTGAAGGATATTTTGTTTTGTCTCAGCCTGGAAATACTGTCTGATGTAACTGCAGGGGAAGTGCAGTGGGGCAGATATTCAATGCCATTATGGAATATGTAAAATTAATATAGTCAGGTGTTAATGTATTCCTATAGTAAACTTGAAGATTAGAAAATGTTTATTTAGCACTCTTACCACAATTTCTTGTTCACCCTTGTGCAAAGGTACCTCCGTGAGGCAGGTCTCCAAACACACAAAAGGATGGTTTTCCAAAAAACCTCTCAAAGTCTGTGAGACTTCTACTAGTGGCCTTACAAATAGGCTTTAAATTTTATTGAGTTCCTAATTCCTATATCTAAAGGGAAATCTACATTACAGAATACAGCCATTTCTGGCTACCAAAGTTAGCACGTGTATCATTCAAGAACAGTAACATAGTTTGACAGCTCACCGTGTTCTGCTTATTCAGGCATATTCAGCTGTGGAAATAATACCCTTATTTTACAGTAAACCAGTTTCACACATTCTCTGTATCCAATAAAAATGGAAGAAAGGATATCTAAATAACAAAAAAGGTTTTTACTTACATTAGCTTCACTCTTTTCTAATTCTTAACAATCCACAGTGCTGACGAAAGCGTACTTCTGCTATAAATCTGCATTCTGGAGGTAGCTTCGAGATTTGGGTTTTGTTGGTTGGTTTTTTTTGGTTGTTTTTCTTTTCTTTTTTTTTTTTCTTTTTAAGCCAATAAGAAAAGCACTTAGTGAAAATGTAGGAATCAACAGTAAAACCATTTTTCTTTAAAAAGTAGTAACAGTTTTGGCAGACTGGAACTGTGAGAATAACAAATTAGGTATTTGTGTGCTCAAATCAAGATGTGAAATTTATCAGAAGTTTAACATTTAAGGTAGATAATTTGTTTTACTTCTCAGTGCAAGAAACTAATGCTAGTTTTTTAATCTTGGCCAAGTGCTTCACTAGATGAGAAAAGAATCTGCTAATATAATGGTAATTTACACAGGTACTACAGGAAGTCAAGCTTGACTGTTACGTTCTCCTTTTCTTTAAGATGAGAACTTCCCTGAGAGATGAATTTTATTTACACATAAATTTAGCACCACTACCAGAAGCTAATTAAGTGAATTTTTGATGCTTTTTCTTTACATACTTTTAGTGATTTCAAAGTCAATTACACCCTTCTCCATATGTTTTTAATGTTTCAGTACAGCAAGCTCAGTTACATGTATATATTTTTTAATCTATATATTGTGTCCATTTTTCTTTATCAAATTCCCTTGCAATCTTTAAGGCAGTGCTGTTCAGTGAAACTGATTGCATATTACAGATAATACTAACAACTACTCCTCTAGGTGGTGCCACTAGCCCAGTTTCTACAGTTCCAGAGTCCAGCTCTTCAGGAAGAATTAGGAGGACACTACTTGCCCCCACTGCACCACCTGTATGAGACGCATAGTGTCTCTGCTGTCTGCAACAGCCATATTGTTGTTTTTTCTCTACTACAGCCCAAGCCATTGCATATTTACCATCCCTGTCCCATGATACTTCTGTTTTTGGCACTGGGGTCCACATCATTGCGACTGTGTCTGGTTTGAGGTATCCAGGAAGAAGTTTGTCGTTAATGTTTTTAAATTGTCCAGCTTGATAACTGTACAACAACGCATTTCCAAATTTCAGAAGGTCACCTACTGACGACAAAAAGCCACCACCAGCCCACTTGTAAGAGTTGTCCACATATGGTGCGTTTACCAGGAGTCCCTTTTTGTTGTAAACATAACACCTAGAATTCAAGAAAAATTCAACCTGTCATTCTCAGATACTATGCACAACTATTTTAAGCTGCTCTATCTTAAGAGAGCAAACTAGACCTGTATTAGCTTGTTCTCATGAAACTTAAGAAAAAAATATTTTCAAAAAATTCTAAAATGTATTTCTTGCAGAAAAATCAAATTCAGACAGGAAGACAAAAATTAAGGTGACTTCTTAGGTTAGAAGCTTTGTTTCAACAGAAGTACTAATCATTGTACCTACTCTTAGGATATACTAAGGGTAAAGGCAAGATACAAATAAAAGATGTGACAGAAATCTATAGAGCATCTAGCACAGGATTTTTCTTAAATCCCTGTAATAGATGTAAGGTGTTTTAAGAAAGAGGAAACATACAACTGCCCCATGATTATTAAACAGTCAGCTGAAATTTCACTGAAGTCTTACGTGACTGCTCTGAGACAGTAGTTTCCATTTATTATTTGATTTCCCCCCCACTTGGCATATACTACAACTGAATATTCTGGAACTGCTAAGAAAAGTGAGAAGCATGAAAGACTCTTGCAAAATCTGTCATTAAAATACAAATTAGAAACTACCAACCAGAACTGCAGGATGAACTATCAGGAACACAACAGGGGAGCAGACAGAATTATGCTTTTGAAAGAAACAGTTCAGTCATCAGTGGATTAACTTTATACAACATATGAAAAGGAATGTTGAATAACTATATAAACCACAAGAGGCCTATGTACTACTTCTAGAGTTATGAAAAGGAAAAAAAAAAAGGGAGGGAGCAGGGCAAGCCTACTATCAAACAGTACAGTACTATCTAGTACTATCTAGTCTGCACTTATATTGGAAAACTTTTAGAGAACTTCTGAAAGCTGTAATACTAAAAATCAGAGGCTAAAGCAAAGGAAGAGAGATGAATAGTCCAAGACTACCATCAACTCTGCCAGTGACTTGATTATGTCAGTGTCCCTATAGTCAGTTTTTCAATCACAATAAAAACCTGTTGGAAACATGTTGAAATGCTTGACTTGGACCTCTAAGAGATCTAGAACATGAATTTTTAAATATCTTCATGTCAGTGAAACATAGTATAACCAAACCATTAAACAAGCCACAACATGTTATTATGTTCCCATCTGAGGCACCAAGCTAGCTATTTGGGGAAGCAAAACTATCACATTAGCATCTCAGTTTTGCTTAACAATAAGTAGCCCATAAAAAAGACCCCTAAAACAGCATCTGTCCCAGTTCTTTCATCCCTACCATATTTCAGTTTATAAAAAGGTTAACACACACACATATATATGTAAAAGAATTTGACTGTACAAGCTTGATAATTTATGAGAGCATCACTAGCATCCAGAAGCTATCCCTAAAACATAACAAATTGCTCTGTATGTGTGTGTACACAGACTTTAAATAAGTACTATAAACCTTGGATTCAACATGTTCAGCACCATTTTCATTCTTTGCGAGCATTCTAGAAGCCAAGTTTTAAAAAAAGTTTTAAGTCTCATGAGACTTTTTCCATTACTTGCTTTTGTGACTTAGAATTCTTCTGCACCAACATTTAACAGATGAGTCAATAAATCAATCAGAGCTCAGACAGGTAGGTCAATGAAGTAAGACTGGAGGGAAAGGCAAGAAGCTCTATCCTTATCTACTATACTGGAATGGATTACCTAGTTACATACATTTCTCCTTTTTTTGTTCAGGGGTTTAGTGTGTTGGGGGGGTGTCATTGTTACTGGTTTTATTTAAGTTAACAAAAAGAAATCAATTGGTAAAGCATATTCTGTGTTAAACAGAATTTTAATTCTGGTTAAAATTAATACTGTAATTTCTGAAAACCTTCTTTTCTATGAGACTATTACAATTTCATGGAACTCTTAAAAAGTCAGTATATTAACCAAAACAATGTAACAACATATTCTAACCATCTCCTAGTTACTCCTTTATTTTACTCTAAATTTACCTGCTTATTTGTACCCCAAATAAATGCAAACTTCCAAGTCACCCTTGCTACATAGTCTTATAACAGGAAATACTTATTTCCTATTCTGTAATTTTACATGTTAATTACAGAACCAATATCATAATGCTGACATAGAATCAATTACATTACTAACTTTGAAATAGCATAAGCCACTTCATCTAAAAGCCTGAAAAAAGGAATTTTCACACATTCTTAATTCAGTTGGCTTAATAATAACAGAAAGAGCAACAATTGTTGTGGAAAAAAAAGTTTCATCCTTGTTTACCTTGCTCTGTTATATATCATTGCTTCATTGTCATCTAGTACTGTTGATAGCATATCTAAATCACGAAACATTTTTAGCATATAATCTGTAAATTTTTGTCCTGAAACTCTCTCCACAACAGCGCTTAAGAGAGTAAAGCCATACGTTGAATACAAGAACTGACTACCTTGAAGAACACAATGAGAAAGGGGAAAAAAAAGTTAGCCACGTGATGCTTAAATTGTATCTGAAGGATAAAATTTAAGTAATCGCATATGCAAACAAAACTATATATAGCAACGAATAATCAATTAAAAGACGACTTCTCCACCCCCATTTTAATATGACAATATCACAAGCTTAAGACACCAAGCCCTAGGAATTTCTGTACTGCAGCAGACACAGATGCTTCTTAAGTGCACATAGCTCTGAGAACAGCACTAAAAACATTTCAGGGATCTGTATGTACAGCCAGATTTCATGCCAAGATGTAAACACTGGCATTTAACATCCTTTCCACAAGATTTACCATGTAAGTTCTAACAAGGATATCTGGATTTGGAAAGCTGAAGCAAACCATGAAATTAATTTTTAAAAGACGCTCACCTACTGTGACTTGTTTGTGTGTCTAGACCCTAGGTATGAAAAGACAAGGGCAATACTCACTCAAGGTTTTCAGAGGTTTGATCACTTTTACCACAGTGTTTCTAGTTCTAGTTTTCTAATTCTAGAACATCCTGAAAGATTATATTAACACTATCATGTATATTAATTTAAGACAATATAATTTATTTACAAAATGTTTCATTGCTTTGAATCTCATTCTTGTGTTACTGCTTTTTATGAAACATTTACATACCAAGCAACTGCCAAACTGCCTACAGTCAAGCCAGATCTCTTACTTGAAATGGTTCCTAGAACTCTCTAAGATAGTAAGTGGTTAACTTCTCCCCCCTTCCTACCCCTCTCCCCTTAAATGGACATTATTTACTGTTTATCAGCAACATATCATTTGCCTGTTAACGTAAGTCATTTAGAACATACAGCTGAGGCTCCTCAAAGTCCTCTCTAGAATTACTTTAAATAATTCAAACAATAAATAACCTCAAAAATTCAGTGATTCTGGGGTCTTTCTGTAGGCTTTAGCTCCGGTTTAGTGCTTCAATTTTTTTTGCTTTTGGTTCATATCTAGAAGGCACAGAGCATGAGTACAGCAAGTGAGTATCCATTTACAAAATACTCTGCATATAGAAATTTGTTACAAAAAATTACTATCAGCTTTAGCGTTTATAAATTCAGTAACTGCTAATAATGCAGAATACGCATTTCATAGCACTTACTGCATTACTTAAAGGTCCTAGGAGAAAATTCTTATTTCTACCCAAAGTGCCCCTTTCTCTTCTCCCCTGCATTATCTGGGACTCTTTGCATTATGTTTTAAGTCTATAACTAGACGCATAATTGTTTAAGTCAGTAGATTGACAGCTATCTATACAAGACTGTTATCTAAAACTGAAGTGATAAAATACTGATCAGTTCAGTCCTCAAAAGTTATATCAGTTCTAAAACAATTACATGACCGCATGATTTGTGCAGAATAGCCCAAATTCTTCTCTGTTGAGCTTTTAATGGGGCACAAGAAGGAAGAAAAACAAACAAACAAAGAAATACACAAAAATCCCAAAAGGGGGAAAAAACGGGGGAGACACACAACACAAAACAACCCCACAAAAACACTCCTTACTACACTTTACTATCCTCACTGCATGTAAAACAATTTAAAACAAAAATTTCACTAGATGAGCACATTCTGGTCTAAATGAATAGAAACTCACCTGGTTTAAAGACTAAAGGATCATTTTTAAATATCTTCAGTGATTCAATCACACTTTCAAATTTTTCCTTCAAATAATATTCTTCTTGCTCAAATTCCTTGTCTCTCCTGCCAGGTTTTGAATTTTGGCTTTTTACCTCACTTTCATGTTCTTTCCTTGGTTTGACCGAATTAGTCTTTTCAGTTCCTTTGCATTCTTGTTCTTTTTGTTCTTTATCCTGACAGGGTTTTGTTAGTTTAAATGATCTGTTTGCCTTTTCCTTCTCCTCCATTACTTTTGTAATATCTTTTTCATAGTGACGAATTCCACTCAAGTGTGAAACTAACAGTCTCGTAGTAATAGCAACCTAGGTAGGAAGGACAATATTTAAATGTGAGCTCTCTTCATCAAAGATACAATGCACAGTAAATCGTCAGAAAAGTAAGCAAGGAACAAAAAAAGATATAAGACCTTTTAAGTCTCATCTACCTTTAAGTCTCATCTACTAAAGCCAGTTAAGATATATACATATATATGCCCATGCTACACACTTTATGTAAAACTGAAGATCCAGATCTCCAGTGCTGCGTTTTCGAGCAGCAAACATCAGTACTGGTCTAAATAATTTTTAGTGTTTTACAGGAATAGGTCCAGATACATGTGCCTGTACACATATGGCTGTACAATGATAGGAATAAAAATGCAAAAAAAGTGTTACCAATAAACAATTACATACCTTTTCACCCTCGTAGACCTTTTCCGGAAATTCAGGGACATATTTCTGCACTGGAGCATCTAAATCCAGTTTTCCCTCTTCCCACAATTTAGCAACAGCCATCATTGTAAGACACTTGCTAATACTAGCAATTCGCATGATTGTCTCTGGCTTACATACTACACGATTCTCTACATCAGCATAACCCAAACCTTTAAGAAAATAAAAACACTGTGGTAAATATTTTGCACAGAGACATGCTGAGTTAATTATCTACAATTAATTAGATTTACTGGCTCCTTAAAATGCTTCTCCTCTAGCTAAACTTTGACATGAAGCACTGAACTATCCCTGCTCCCACTTCAATTAAGTTAATAACATTTTAATGTTGTAGGAACAGTTAATCAAAGCCCATTGTATTGGCCAATGCCATCTCAAGTCACTGATTAAGACTACAAAACAAACCTAATGATAGATGAGACTGAAAATTCAGCCAAAATTTACACTCTTGAGGTCAAATACTCAATGTAGAAAAACTAAAGAACCCAAAATCTAAATTGTAAAATAACTGACCAATGGGCATAAATATTCCTTTTATTGTTCTGAATTATTGGTTGAAACGGTAAAGGGTCTTATTTTATCAATACAGAAATTGAGAAAGGAAATTACTTACAAACTCAGCAATTACCTAAGCAGTAGGTACGCAAAACAGTACTGTTACACAATATGCTTTCGCAGCATGACTTTAATTAAAAGACAGCTTAATAGTCTCCATACCAGCATTTTCATATGTAACCAACCCACAAGTCTGGTAGCAAGGACTGGAACTAGTAAGGCATTATCGACCTCCCATACTAGTCTTCAGCTTGAGCTAGGTTTGAAGAAACTGTGCAAGGGATGTTGCAGCATAAAAAGCAATGGAATGCAATAATGAAATATTTGCAGTTTTCAGTACAAACAAAGTCTGTAAGCAATTCATGTCTGTCTACATAAAACTGTAGTCTAATAAGGAACTACTCAGGAAAAAAAAAACTCTCGCCAAAATACAAGAAATAAAGCAGATGACATGTCAGTTGCCCAAGACCATTTTTACATAAAGTTGCTACTCAAGTGCTTGCATGGTGCTTGTGATTGTAGATGCCGTATCCTTCTGTGAAAATACCTTCCAAATCTCAGCTCATTCCCATCAGTTTAGCAAGACAGCAGGTATAGTACCGTGCTCACTGAATACATACAACTTACACCTGTTCCTACTTTTTCCCCCCATAAAGAAGGGAGGAGGATAACAAAATGAGCCAGACGTCCGCTGAAGCAACATTACCCACCCACCTCCCAGCTGCCTTACTCAAAGCAATGTTGTTCTCTATATACATGTGCAGCAGGATACAGAAAGCTCTGCCATGGCTTATGCTCCCACATGTAGTTGTCTTGCTACTGGATCTGGCAGTCTTAATTATAAACCACAACCCTGGCACTAGGCCCCTCAGGCACTTTACTGTATGTCAAGAAAGGGATTCTGCAGAAGTCTTACAAGAACTTCCGATTTCACTGCTAGGTAATTTGAGACCAGAAAAATCTACCTGGTTTAAGAAACTCTGGGATTCAGTTTCTAGCACAATTTTCTTATTAGGCTATGTTAGAAAAGGTACCAGGGGCTCTCCAACTCACTTCTGTCATGATGAAAGAGAAATAAAAACCTATAATCTGCTTCATACATATATAAAAGTTAACGCAACAACAGACTGTCAGAAGAAAGTAATAATCTTACTTAGATGGATTTTTTTTCCACATTCTATTACACATTAATGAAATATGTTGCCATTTACTACTACCACTTAAGTTGTCCAAAAAGATTATAATATTTCTGAAAACAGACACACAGTTTGGTGGGGTTTTTTTTTTCACATTAAATGTCTACATAATATGAGCAGTACTAACAGACTCTATTTAAAACCAAATTTTATAACCACAAACATCACTTGCAGTTTCTGGAGGGATGACACCTGTTAAATCTCAGTACCTTCCCAGTAAAAATCTACACCTCAGCCAGCCCACAAATGGGAGACAGATCACCAAGTGCGAGCCATTATTAGTCTGACTATTAAGTAAGTTCCTTTGGAGAACCGTTCATTACCGCATATGCAATTCTACCAGACCACTGTACAGCTGTATGCCTAGAGTACAAGTATATTCAAAGACCAATCTGACAAATTAATGGAAGAAAGATTCCTTAAGATAACTATTAAGTCACACTAGCCCATTCAGAAAGTTAATAAATTATCAATTCCTGGAAATTATTGAAGTTTATTAAGGAAAGTATCACTTCATACTCTCTAGACACCTCTTTCTGGCCACTGTCTGGAGATGCGGCATCAAGTGGATGAAAAACCAGCCTGACTGGTGTGTCTGAATTGTTCATTTTTAAAACATTCGTAACTTTTCAACAGCATGCACAACTACTACTCCCTTATACTACTAACCTTCTGACCAGACTTCCTTTCCATCTACAGACACTCCAACTAGTATACCTGGGATTCCTGACTCATCCTGTCAAAAAAATGGACAGAAGACATTAAGAAGGATCTCTGCAGTTAAAAAACACCTTCTTGCACACTCTAAAAATGCAAAAGCAATCCTACGAATACACCTGCATATAGTTGTCACATGACAGTTGAAATTTTGTTAAATACTAGTTGGGCTGAATTGGCATAAACTGCTTTCAAAAAGCAGACATTTTAACCCAGTAACTGGGAAAACAATGTATCTGACAAAGATAATAACTTAAATAATTTATTCATTTACATTAATTTATTAAACTAGCAATCAGGACATGCAAGAAAAACTGAATAGGAACAAAACGTTCCAGAGTTAACATGCAACACGCAAACCGCATCATCTATTAGTTGGGTGAATTTCATTGGAGCTTCAGTTATAGATTTTTCACAGTAACTACAACGCGCTTTTTAAGCAATCCCCTTGCCGCTCTCGGTCTTCTTCCTACAGCCTTTAAGGCTTTCCCTTGTTCTCAGATAGCCGGTTCCGTACCATGCTTCCACCAGCTCCCCTACATCAAGCTCTGCCTGGCCGAGGCTTCCCAAGCACTGGCAGCCTTCACTGGCACTACATCAAGACAAATAATGCAATGTTGCGCGAGACAGCTGCCGTGACATTCCATCTGTGATCGCTGGACTGGTGCCCGCTGCAGGAGCTGCGGGCGGGCCCGGCTCTTCACCGGAGAGCCAGCGGGGCTCGAGGGGAGCCCCGGCAGCCTTCGCCCTCCTCCTCCAGGCGCGGGGCGGCTCCGCACGGCACGGAGGGCACCGCGTGCCTGGCAGCGTCCCCAAAAAACGTTCCCCCCACTCACAACGCTTGACCGAAACCTCTTGCAGCGATCGCGGAGTCCACGGGAAGGAGACGCAGGCCCACGTCCCCCCTCACGGAGGTGAGGGCTGGCCCGCACAGCGCCAGACCCGGGGTGACATCCCCGCTCCCCTCCGGTCTCGCTCGCTCAGCACCTTAATCCTCCGCACCAGGTCCCTGCTCCGCTCGATGGCCGCGCCGAAGCCCCGGGGGCGCGGCAGCGGATTCGCCTCCGCCTCCTGCCCGCCGTCAGCCTCGCAGCCCACCGGCGTCGGCACCTTCACCCCCAGCGCCAGTCCCAGCGCCAGTCCCCAG
>VZZY01007827.1:71808-101692 GCA_013400335.1 Eurystomus gularis | reverse complement strand
GGGCCCGGCAGGCCGCACAGGCTGGGCTTCCCGGCGCCTCGCAGGGCGTGTCCCGAGGGGCGGCATGCCGGGCTGGGGCGGCCGCCGTGCTGCCGGGAAGCGAGCGGAAAGCGGTGGCGAGGTGGAGAGCGCCGGTCGCGCTAACTGCAGAACGGGCTCGATCTGACGAGCTAACGGAAAGGCCCGGCGGCCGCCGCCCCGGCAGCCGCCCCGCTCCCCACACCTGGTGGTGAAGGCGATTTAAAGCTGGTTTGCTTAATCATAGAATCATTATGGTTGGCAAGGGCCACCAGGATCATCAAGTCAAACCTTCATCCTAACATCTCTCTAGCCACTAGACCACAGCCTCAAGTGCTACATCTACTCGTTTTTTAAACACCTCCAGGGACGGTGACTCCACCACCTCCCTGGGCAGTCTGTTCCAGTGCCCAACCACTCTCTCAGTAAAGAATTTCTTCCTAGTATTTAATCTAAACCTCCCCTGATGCAACTTGAGGCCATTTCCTCTCGTTCTATCATTAGTAATTTGGAAGAAGAGACCGGCACTAGCCCCGCTACAACCTCCTTTTAGGTAGTTGTACAGGTCTCTCTGATGGTTATTGAACCATCAAAAGCCCCCTGTGCGTCCAGATGCAGTTTTAGGCAGTATTTGGCAATGCGAGTCAAATCCCCATGAATCCTTCTTAAATCCTTAATCCTTAAAAAGAAAGACTTTAAAGCAGAATTCCCCTCTGTCGAGTAACTGGAGCCCCTGCCAGTCCCAGCAAACCCAGCACCACTACCCCCTTCTCCGGAGGGAAGCGCATTTTTAACTCCTGCCAGCACCAACTCGCCTCTGACAGAATAAGCTAGTTTTAACCAGCACCTTCCTTGCACTAATACATAAAGATAGAGAGAAGATGAAGGACACTTCAAGCCATGATGTAATTTCTGATCTTAACTCTGCACTCCACAGCAAAAAAGCCCACTGCTAAATGTATGCCAGGCAGAAGCAAAGCAAGATAAGATAGGCACACACCAAGAGAAAACCTTTTAACTGCAAGATTAGCATATTTTATCTAGATTAACAAGGACTTACAAACATTGAATTTTCCAACACAGGTTTTAAAGTTTCAGCCTAGAGCAGGGCCGATGGCACAACAAGCATTTGCTCACAGAAATTATTTTTCCATGTAGTTGTTCTCTTTAAACAGAGACTACAGAGAAATGATAATGCCCTCCAACTGACGCTTTTGAACCATCTCAAAACCTTCCATATATTTGGTTTCCAATAAACTTTTAATAGCTCTCTTTAATTATTTGGATGTTGACTGAGCAGCAAGGTACAGCCTGAAGAGTGACCAAATTGTGATAATATTACTCCAGAAGGCGGAAGAAGGATTTTCAGTGCATCAGCAGATTCAGACTGACCTATAGCCAGCACAGCAGCTAGATCCAAGTCCCATCCAGGGATACATCCAGTAATCAGGACCCTTGTGAGCTTTGCCAAGTGAACGAGTCTGCATATTTCGGAGCCTAACATCAGCCTTTTCAGATAATTAGGTTATGTGCCTAATGCAAATCCAGAGCCATTCAATGCTGTCAGTGGACTTGTTAGTCCACATATCTAACTGCAGCATCAAAATGTCTTCCTTAGTATGAAGATTCTCAGTCATCCCCTTCCTATATGCCATTGCTCTGAAATTACTAATTGCAATGATGCTAGAGCAAAGAAGGTTTTAAAAAAAGCCCTCATTAACATTCATTTCAGTCTTTTTTATCACTCTTAACCCCACAGATCACAAATAGATAGACCGGGATGTATCACTACTTAGCAATGCAGAAAACTCCTTGTGCAGAGGGCCCGCAGTGTCCAGTGTCATGGGTTGTATAGGGGTTTGCCATTTTTTTCTTGGGAGATTTTCTGGGGTATTTAGGTAATGACTTAAAACCCAGTATGTACATGTTGAAGAATTCTTGAACAACAGCTAACAACCTTTAATAATGACCACTCCATAAATGTTATAGATGTTGACAGAGAATACGACAGCTTAAACACACACAAAAAAATGAGCCATACTTGTAAGCAAAGGAGTTTGCCCTTTTAGAACTCTGCACATACTTTGCTATGTGAAAATTTTGAGATGCTAACCAAAGGAGTTCAATCTCCTTCATGTCCAATGATCTCAAAAACTTGAAGGTTTTGGCAGGAAGTCAGGACAAAGAGCTTTCATGCGTGAAGACAAATGCAGACCAGATGCTACACTTTTCACTGCAGGCATTTATTTCTCATTAGCACTTTCTCAAAAAACCCCATTGCTTATCACAGTACAACTTCATACCCAACTGTTACAGGATGCTGTATTTACTTTCTCATAACTCATTTTCACGGTGTTAGACTGTCTCTGGAAGCATTTCACAGCAGGAGTCTCTGCATTCTTACACTAACCTGCTCAGTAGGAACATTCTTTGGCATCACACTTTTGAATGGGCCTAAGCCAGAATAGGATCTTGCCATTTTTCTCTGATTGCCTTAATGAGGAGCTTTGTATTAAATCCAGTAGCACAACATAGAGGAAGACATAGCAGCTAACAGCAGGCTAAGCTGCTGTTTCTGTTAACTTTGAATTATCAGGCTTATAAGGTTTTGAGAATTTTCTACTCCCGCTGATAGCAACAGAAAATGAAAACAGCAAGCATTGGGCTAATCAAATTCCAAATTTAACAAAAAACCCCGATGTTTTTCTTCTAACATTGTCTATCAGTCACTTAGAAGTATAGGCACAGACTGTTAGCTGTAATCCATCTTCCTTACGTAACACAGCCAGGAAAGTCCATCTGGAGACCCCTCTGGCATGGTGGAAAAACTCCACAAAGTTTAGCACTAAACCAGCTGACTTTTCTTCTGCTCTGCCTCCTTGCCAAGTTGTACTTGCCAGATTTGAAAAGCCTGCATGAAGAGATATGCCTTATTTGGGTGCTAAAGAGTGGCACAACACAATGGGTCTCTCAGCAAAGCAAGGCTGGGATCAGTCACTTCAACACGGGCCAGCTTTAAAGATTCACCATCAAGAATTGTCTAAGGCTTTATAACTTTTGAGCAAGACAAACACCAAAGGCTCGGTTACACAAGACCTTAAAACTAAGTGCTTATGTATCTTTTTAGTCATCTTGCTCTTGTAGTTGTACGCTACTACATTCACTGGCTTTTTCATAATACTGTTACTGTGTAAGCTGGAGAACAACAAGGTGGGCAGTAGCTCACTGTTCTGCACGGGTGTAGCTCACCATCAGAAGGTGTCCTGTGATCATTCTGCTGCTGCTGGTCAGCAGTATGTGGAAGTATGAGGTATTTGCAAACCATGAAGCTTCATCAGTATTTCCTAAAACATGGCTCTTAAAAAAAAAATAAAATCTACAGGCATTTAAAAAAACCTCTTAATCAGTTCTGTCAGTCCTCCTCTGTTTCTGCAAGTGCTTTTGGGGATCCTGATGTCTCAGCAATGTTTAACACATGTTATTATGGCTGCTCCTGCTTGTAGATCTGGACTTTGATCTGAGTATTTTTGCTACAATGATCTCATCTGTTTTTCTAGCTCTCCAGTGCAACAAAATTCTCCAGTGACATGCCCCTAAATTTAACATTTCCACTGAAAATGAAAAGATGGGCAGTGTTTTTAACAAATAACGTCTAAGGTTTGAACGATAGGAAACTACGTGATGCCTATTAGCATTCTGCTGATAAAGGGCTGGTCAGTTCTGAAATCATGAGCCCAGCTCTGCTCTTTCATCCTATTATAACTGCCAGAGACCCAAACTGAAGCTTTCAGGTTGAGCTTGTAGGAAGGGGCTTAAAAAATTTTTAGGAAGTAAAAGTGTAAGGAAATGCCTTTGTTTTATTTGTTTGGATTTATTGTGAATCAATGAAATGTTCCATTAATTGAATGGATTCCAAGTATTCCAACTGGAATCCAATAATTAAAGATTGTAACTTTTGTAAAGACTTCTGAATCTAAAAATGTTGAATCTAATGGAAAATAATTTAACAGACAAAAGCTAAAATTGTAAAAAAGGATTATAATTCATATTTACTAGATAAAATTAAGAAAAAAAAGGAAAGCAATGATTAAAAACTATTACCTATGTTTGTACACATAGATATAAGGGAAACATGTTAATGGAAAATGCAAAGAGTAAAAGAATAATGATTCTTTTGATCACACTTGATGTTCTTACTCTAAGTACAGGAAAGATTAAAAACAACAAACCAACCCAAATTCTTTCTGAATTTGAAAAGAGGACAAATAAAGGGAATGTTAGACGTAGAGAGAAATCAAGCTCTGCTTTTCAGAAGCAGTTTCATTTATTTGAGAACCAAGTGGCAGAATTTTGATTCCCCTCTGGCTTGAAACATTCATACAGTAGGTGGCAGTAAGAATCCTTATCAGTTTAAGCAGTGGCTCGCAAAAGCAGTAGTTCCACTGCAGGGGGATCTCTCTTGGTTGTCACAGTCTTTACTGAACTGATTTGTTATTACAGATTCCTCACATACATTTTCTGTTTCATCTTGGTCAGTACATCAATTCTCAGAGTATTATTATTTGCTTATCAAATAAGGTAACACCTGTATGAGCATGGCGTATGTACCATTTCAGTAACAATGTGCACCAGTAACATTCTATGCTAGGACAGTTAGACCCAGCCAAAAACCAGGCATCCCTTCCCCAAAAGGTACATAAACAGGTGCATACTCACAGCTTTAAGACTAAAATCTTCCCTGAGTTGAGGTTTTTGTTGTTTTCTAAACTAAGGTCTCAGGTGGGTACATTCTCCAACAACTTAGCTGAGAAACATTAATCAGGAACAAATCTTTAAACATGTGAGATGTGTGGACAAGGAGAAAAAGTAGCATTAAAAACAGTGGGCCTTTACACCCTGAGATCAACATGTTTATCATCAGATCTGCTTGAACTATGATTCAGATATTTGTTAAGATGAACTTCCTGTTCATCAATTCAGTTTAACATGATGTACTTTTTCTACGCTACACAGGAACACTGATCCTGTTGTGGTCACACTAACAGCACAGCAGTGCCATGTCCATGTCCCCATCACAAGCTATCAGACAGGGCAGCAGTGGTGGTCCTCTAAGCTCAACTAGGAGCCTAGCAGGGCTGGCCCTGCCCTCCAAGCAGCAGCTCACACCTGGAGACTTGTGCAGCACCACAGGTTTGCGACATTTATTTTTCCCCCTGACACACACACTATAAAAGGAACACAGCTCTCCTTAATTTACTCCATTTCCCTGTGTACTCAGGATGTGTCACCCGGGGACTGTTTACTTTCAATAAAATATAATATGAAAGTGTTGTATAGCACCACATTGTTACTGCTTTAGTTTTACAAATTGCATGCAGTCTGACACAGTTCCTAGAAACAACAGGATAGGGGTTTGGGAAATATTTTGCATGTCAGGAACCATGCTGTGGTTACAGACCAGCCAAAGAATACACACATTTCTGTTTCTTCTTTGCAAAAACGTTAGTTTTGATACTCCAGTTTCTCAGTAGTGATTTCCTCATACTTTTCATTCAGGGTCTACTTTAAACCTCTTGGAACTCAGAGGAGAAATGACTCTTACCAGTGGAAAGTAAGTAATCAAAGAAAATCTGTGAAATACATCAGTGTGAAAAAAAGAGACACCCCCACACGCAACCCCTCCCGAAAATAAAAAAAAATAAAAAAATAAAAAAAAAGGAAACCATACAGAATTACTTCCTGTTTTTCCTGAAGTTATTCTCCAGGCAACAATCTCTTCTGGTAGAAAACTGAGCAGAGAGGACTGAACAGTTTTGGCCCTGAGAAGGGCTTCATATTTACTATTAGAATTCAGTTGCTGTGTGTAAGCTTTTTACCTTCTCCAGCTTTTCTTCTCCACTCAGTGGGCAGAGGTACAATATGCCGTGGAAAATGATGGCTTGCATTACCATTACCCCCACAGTGCAATAGGTACCAGACAGCATCAGTGTCTTTGCCTTTTCCAGGTGTGTCTTTTCAGACAAGTATATTGCTTTAAAACAAAGTAACAAATCACAGAAGGTGTAAAACATCTCAAAGATTAAATACATTAACCATAAGGTATCATTCTGAAGTTCATATGCCAAAGATACAATTATGAAGTGCTGGGATTTAGGAAAGCTTTCTGGCTTGCTCCAGGAAGAGCTCTTCATGATTGGTTGATAACTACCTCTCTTTCCACCCTTTCTCCCCAAAATATAAATCTCAACAAAGTGAACAAGTTCCAGACAAGATATCAAGAAATGCAGCAGTGAGAACTCTGACTGCCTGACACTTGACTGACTTACTCAGGAAAGAAGCAAACCAGGCAACAGCATTCAGTCATCCTGAAGTACTATGGTTGAGTGCCACCTCCATAGCAGGTTTCTACATTCAGGAAGAAAAACAAAAGCCATGTTTGCTTCGACAGGTAAAGCAGCAGGAGGAAAAATGTGTTTCTAGATTTTCAGTGTGCATCTTCAGGCATATCCCTGTGTGAAGAATACAGTCCTTATGGGCATTTACTGTCTTTATCAGTTCTTCTAGATAGAAGACACTAGATCCTTCTCAGTATCTATTTTTCTAGCAACTTTTCCAAACCATTCAACATTATTTGAAGCTTCAGTATGTGTTTTTGCTGGTAACTACTGTCATAAGCAAATGCTTTTCTGCAGTTCACAGCAAATACTCATCCAGCTGTGTATGCATGCTGGTTGCCCGCCCATCTTCCACACATTCACTGCTATGACTATCTATTCTAGTGTGGTTTCACCTACCTGTGCTGCAATTACACCTTGATTTTGCTCTGCAGACATGTTTTATGCCACTAAAAATGCTCGTTGTGACAACTGAGCACAGATACCTTGAGAAACAGCACAGGCTAGTGAAAAACAGGAAAAGGCCTCTTATCAAATTAGTAACATCTCGGGTATTTGGGTGGAGGCATTTGGCAACGGGCTTGCGTATTCTTATGGGGAGCAAGTCCATGCATACCACAAACTCCATTCCTTTGCTTCGTATTATTGTTCCCAAGTCGAGGCACGTTTCAAAAAGGCCTCTCTAAAGATGTGGAAGGGCACAATTACTATGTGCTACACAGATCCGTAAGAAGGAATTTTACTCTATCTCCTTTCCATACATGTAAAGTTAGAGTCTATCAAGTTAATAGCAGTTACACAGATTTGTGCTGCAATAGGATCACTGCAAAAACTGAAGCAGGTATTTCTTCTGTATCTTTGCATGCAGATCTATGGGAAATGACTAGGAAAATACAAAATGTTTCACTATTGAAGGAAGAAGACTGCCTGGAATGACTGACTTCTGTAGCAAGCACTAAGTGTGGGACAGCTTATCCCTCCTGCCACTTAGAATAACCCATCAATTGAATAAGCTGGAAATAAATTATTATTTATTTGACCTTTAATCAAACAAAAACCTTTTCCAAGTTTTAGGTGCTATATATATATATATACTTCCTGGTGTATAGCAGTGTATGTCAGGTACACATACTTAACTTAGTTATACTTTAGCATTATTAACATTGCTTAGTAGAACAGTTTTTAATACCTGCATGCTCCTCTTAATGTCTGCCACTCAGCTCAGATTCTTTAGATCCCTTAATCTTCAATAAAAACAACCTTCTAGTGCGAAGGCAAGAAAGATACTGATACATGCATCAGAAGAGATCAAGCTCAAGGTATACTGATGCCAGCAGGGAAGCTGTGCTCTACTTAATGGATGACAGCATTTTTTCCAAGTGGTGTAATGAAAGCTAACAAGTTCCTACTTGACTTGGTGCCTGTCAAATTTAAACAATGGGTGTGAGTAAAAAGCATTTCTTATGTGGATAGCTGGTGTTGTAAATTCTCAAACAGGAAAATAAAATAGAAAGTAAGAGAAATTCCCATGTTGTCTGAGTAGTGTATAACTGAAACAAAGTGACACAGTTTTGCTGTTCACACTGCAGTAGAGTCATTTTTTCATTGTTGTTTCAAAGGCAAAACAGACAGGGGCAAAAGAGGAACTGGGAAAACAGATTTCAGAGCTTCCCGGGTTTACTGTAGTTTAAACAGGGATTCTGTATTCTCCCACCTTTAATATAGCACACAGGTGTCCTACTCAGATCAAAAAGGACTGCTTAGCACCTTTGAACATCAGTCTTTTTCTCTAGAAACTCAAGAAAATTAAATACAGCATTGCTGTCCTCACTGGGCACAGCTGTTTGTTTTTTAAATCTACATACCAAATGTCACAGCAGCTGAAGACTCAGCAGCTTTGAAGTGAGAAAACTTCTCATTGTGCAACGACTATAAAACTCGATCCTACAACACTGAGACTTTGCTCTAAGGGAATTGCTTGTTTGACTAAGGCTTTGTCAAACTGGCAGGCCTTAGCTGTATATACTCTCTATGTATGGCCCAAGTTGTATATGCATTTGTGTGGTTCAGTAAAAACACCTTCTTTAAAACAGCTTAGCTAAAATGACAAAAACCCCTCTACAATCTGCACTCAATTTAAACTTGGATTTTATTATTTTCCTTAATTAAATCCAAACTGTAAATAACAAGTGATTCACAAAAATAATGGATCCAGAGTAAACCCTTCCTATCAATTATTTCGCTAGCCATACTGTTCCTAATGCTAGCAGCACAGATATTGATAGGAAAGCAGAGGGAGGAGTCAGTAACTTAACTGCTCAAAACATCAGTAATCCCTGCTTCCTCCACACACAGGCTCACGTGCTTTTTATTTTCATTTACAACGGAAAGTCTCAGCACAGAGTGCCTCCCATGGATTAACAACCAGTCTGAGTCCCTTAGGCTGCCTCTTGTATCCACAATCCTTCCTACTCAGTTGTTAATCTCCAGGAAATGCCTTGCACTCAGACATGGCTGTACGTGAACATAATAAAACCACACACACAATTGCTACATGTATGCTAACTGCTAAAAAGCAGCAAAAAATAATGATTGTCTTCTTTAACTGTCATGATCTCCTGGTTAAGGTAATTGATAATAAAATCCTAGCACAGAGAAACTTAACCCAGATTCTGCTGGTGTGGCGAGAACCACTGAACAGATTTTTATGGGAAAAGTTCCTGCATATTGTACTTTAAACCCAGATGAGGGTTTAAAACGAGAATTTGCTGCTATGGGGGACTTTGCCACCCACTTTTCTCTGTGGCAGAGGAATGCAGTAGCTGCAGGAACACAAGTGGAGGCTACCGGAGCAGGACAAGATGTAACTACAGGGTATGGCTTAGTGGAGGATTCATTCTTCTGTATACCTTCATGCTGTCTATACACTCCTGACTGACCTTTAGCCCCTATGCACAATTCTATCTTACCGTTTTCCCTTTTAGCTGCTTTCTTGCCTAGTTCATCTTCTAGATACCAATTTTTCTTTGGACAGCCTGCAAAAATTACATTATCCCTTTAGCCTATAGTCTACATGTGTACAATAAACAAGTAAGGAAGTAGTACAGCAATCCAGATTATGTGGAAAGGGGTATGGCAGGCTCCTCCTTGCTGGCTACAGAAGACCATAACCCAGGAAAGATTTGGAAGCATTTTCCCAGGCTATCTCTCCAACTAGTATTCCAGTTAAGAGAAAAATGCAAACTACTGGTGGACCTGCAAAGAAACGCTCTATTTTTAAACTGAAACTCACACGAATCTTCATGTTAAGATCCAATGTGTCCTAAGCAAATGAAAACAACTTACCAGAGCTTCGCAGTTCCACCTTCCTCATTATTCTTTCACAAATTCTACTGTAGAGACACCAGATCTGCATCATTTTCCTCAGTGGCATGGACAATTTATCAGTAGGTTTTAGGCCTTGGCAGGTTTTATCCAAAGAAATGCTGTTTGCCGTGAACTGCTGCTGTTTGCTCAGACAGACCACTTCCTTGACATTTCTGTTTCAATCTTGGGGCAAAAACCAAAAACAACACTGATAAAAGGAATAATCCTGAAAAGCAGATCACGGTCAGGCCCTGGAATAGAAGGCATTCAAAATACTTTGCAGGATCATGGCCCCAAACCTCCATACCCATGATCCATAAATGCTTGCTGTACACAAGCGAGAGAGAGGTTCCCACAACCATGCATACCAGTATGTTATGACATGTGGTACTGTCAGTTACAGCTATATCTGGTGTGTGTTTGCTCTGTTTTTTTTTCATTAAAAAGATACTGTTAAATCTTTATCCAGCCATTCCTCCAGACAGCAAAAAGACAGGAAGAAACCAGTGCTGAGGTGCCTTTAAAGGCCCCAATATTCAAATCCAAAATACTACATAATGTCCTTTCATTACCCACATTATGAGTCAAGAAATAATAACTAGAAAGGAATAGTTTACCTGTCTTTAAGACTTCTATCTGCTTCTGTTTCCCACTGTTTCTGCTCTCATATAAACTAACTGAGATATCTTGATTGCTCACTAAGCTGCTGTCATGGTGAGGGGGATCCTGCACTTATGCAATTCTCAGCAACAGCTTAAAAATTGGTAAGGCTATCACTTACAGAAAACTAGACAGGTTCACAACTAAAGCCAAGATTTTGCAAGCTTGCACAGATTTTCCATACACTCTGAAGCATGTAAGGTATGCAGCTTCCTTCTATCAAAGAGAACTACTCTTGTGTGTGCATTTTCAAAAATCTCCATGAAGATAAAAAGCATTGTCCTTATTTTCTCTACTGCCTTGACCTTTTTGCTGCTATTCCCACTTAATCTTTCACTGATGTTCCTTTTATATTTAAAAAAATTTTTTTTTTTTTAAAAACCCAACACCAAAACGAACACTTGAGGAAAAAAATACTCTTATCCCATCTGCAGAGCCATGTAAAAAGTATTTCTCCCCCTCCTTGTTTTTAAATGTTTTAGTTGGCTAATTACTTTTCTCTTTTGCTGCCACTAACAGGCATTACAGCAGTCATACACAGCCCAGTGTAACAGATACTCCTACAATATTAACAGTATAGTGAAGTTCACCTACTTCACCCAAATTGAGTAGCATAAATGACAGCAGAAATTTGTCAATATGCATATAGCCTTACAGATTCAGATTTCTTACTCAGGTGCTACAGCTCTTAGAAGCAGTGCTCTAGAGGTACAAGCTAGTGCTTTAACCTAGTTTTCACTAGAATAAAGAAAAATAATTTTCTTCCTAAAAAGAAAATTACATTTCTGCAAGTTTTGTGAATGTAGGAACTATTAAGATAGAAAGAACATGCCTGTGAGCACCCTGATGGAAGGAAAGGCACACCCTGCAGCACAGCTTGCACATTGCTAGACATCAGAGAAATCCCAGGAAGGAGAAAGAGACAACACAAATGTCTCAGTATCCAGAAAAAAAAAATCATTACGAGTTTACAACCAACCACGTGACACACATCTACAAGAAGGCAGGCTTTGCCAGTTCTGGAGCTCTCAGAACTGCTAATTTCACTGAGAGGACAACTCACAAAACAATGAAGACAATTACATAGCATGGCTGCATAGTAATGGTATATTTAAAACTGCCAAATGTGTTTTTGCATTGAAGAAAAGGCTAAGTAGCTTGCCAAACCAAGATACCTTGAGACATCTTGAGGAATGCTGAATGATGCAGGGTTCTGTAACAAGTTTTTAGAGTTAACTTCTCGGGCAAAGTAGCTGCAAGAGGGAGAAATTTCCATTTGTTTGGAATGGGGATAAATCAAAGCCCGATTTATTTATTTTTACAAGCGAATGCTTTCCAGCTTCACTGAGTTTTGTCTGATTAGGCACTACATACAAAGAATCAATAATGAGTAGTGGCTTATGATACATGGTAGAAACAGATTTTCCTACTCCAGCAAATACATCCACATTCCTATTTATTGTTTGTTGCTGGTCAGAAAAAGAAAAAAAATCACTTGGGAGAGATTCACCATTATGTTCATTGCTCCCTTCAACTCTCCTTGGAACTGGAAAGCTTTATCTATTATGAAGTCCTCTGCAACAGTGCACTTCTGGGAAGCCTATTGTACAAACTGATTTTTTTCAGAATAATTCTTATCTCCTTGCTTGCACATGCTTGCTCTATTAACAGTGACATGATCTCATTAACAGATATCAAAACCACAGCCGCCTCCTTACCCTTACACGCAGTAAGGGATGAATTCAGATTCCTCAAACCACAAAGTAGTTTGTGGTCTCCTGGAAGGCAAGCAATTTTAAGCAGCAAAGGGGCTGACCTCACTCAGACACGTTGTTTTGGACCGAAGCACAGACCATGAGACCATAAAAGCAATGCAGTGGAGCAGGCAACACACTCAGCTGGGCAAGACGCATGGCCGAGTGCCAGAAACTCCTCAGTTTGGCTCCCAACACAGCCTCCAACTCTCTGTGTGGCCTTGGGCTCTACCCTACAAACTACTACCCAGCACAACACTTCTACAGCAAGCAGCCCTACTGACTCCAGCAGCAGACCCAAAGCCACAAGCATGTGGAGGCTTGAACTCTTAGAGCCAAATTACCTGACATTTCATCCTTGTGCTAAAGAAGGAGAAAGAGATTAGAATAATTTATCTCTACACAACTGTTATTTGGAGCTTTATAGACTGTCAGCCTCTGGCACAAGTTTAAGGCACCATAAGAGCCTTGTAATATGTGTTTTGCTTCCCCAAAACATTTAAAAAGGAAACACGAGGCCAGGGATCTCATCCTTTCCATTGAGGAAGATTTGGCAGCAGCCAATGAATCATGCAAAACCTTGTAATGGTACCAAGTTCTCCCCTTTGTAACACAATAAAAAAGCACCAGAGACTCACACTTGTGCATCTTCCCTCTCCAGCTCCCATTTAACCTGAAATTATTAGGTATTACTTTACCCTTTCACCACTACACTAGCTGCTGGGAAAGTCACTCATTTTCAGTTGCTTGCTAAAGCAACTCCACTAATGGAGATTATTTGATGATCTGGAAGGTTATCTATGCCTGTCTCCTTCCTGCAAAGGGCCCCTCTTAGCAGCTGCAGATCCACATCAGTCCAAAACACTGCATTTTCACACGTTAGCATAGCAGCACAGAAGAGACAAAAGGCCCATGTCTTAACAGTGTATCCCAAAGAGACACTGCACATGCACATATTCTACACAGCAATATACAGAAAGCAAATGTGATGAAAAACAAATCACAGGAGAGCAAAATTTAAAAAATGTCCTAAAATGTGCATTTTATTCCATATCATTATACAATGTTTACATACAGGTATACTTTTAAAACTGCTCGAAGAAAGTGTGAAAAAAAGTGAGGCGAATATTGGTTTATAAATTCCCCCCCTCCCCAAAATCCACACAAATAAAATACATTTTAAAACAATCTCTTCCAAATTAATGTTTTCTCCTGAATTTATTGAGTCTTTCATTTCAACATGAAAAATACAATTGAATTAATACTCAAGGTGAAATGCTGACCTACACTTCTGTATTGAGTTGCAAGAACACAGTTTAACCTCCAGAAGCCTTCACTTCTTTCTGTTGCTTACATACCTTCATTTTACTGAATTAGAAGGCACAGAAAGTCCAAATCCTCACAATAAAATTCTGATAAAAATAAATTACTGTGCTGGAGAACTCCTGACTTGTCTGATATCAAACAAAAGACTTCAGTAGAACCTTTTGTTCAAAATAGCACCATTTGCACCTGATCTCTCTTGAACATGAATCATTCTTCTTGTTAACAACTGTTGTTGGCACTTGAGGTGGGACACTCTGCCACAGCCAAGATTCTTCAAAAGACCAAGCATAACGAATTGCTGAACTCTCTACGAAGTGTAGGTAACATTTTGGTTGGGAAATGGCACATTTAAACCATAAAGTAATATAGCTTAACCCGCATATGGCTTGCCCATTTTGGTGTTTCCGTGACCCCTGGCTGATAATTTAACAAATGTTCTTGTGATTGTGGTGAAACTAAAATAAAGAAATGTTTATGGGGTTTCATGGCAAGCAGGTGTAAAAATAATAAAACAAATAATGTGGTTGCTGCTAAGAAGGTTTTCACATGTTGTTTAATTCCAGTAAAGTTTGATCCAGCATCTGATGCATACTAAGGTTTTCTTCTTTGGCATGCGCCACTTTCTCTGTTGTGGGATTAGAAAATTAAAACATGAATAGCAGTTCATTGGAGGCACTGATTCTCAGAACATGAAGGCATGCAAATCATCATTTTTATTTAGGAGGGTTTAAGAAGTTAAAAAATGTGCATGCTCATAAATACCAATGTCCCCAGACAACACAACTAGAGAGAAAACCAAATTAATAAAACAAAGATCACATAATGCAAGTTTAGAACTGTTTACAGCTGCATTTGTTAGTAAAATGCACTGCCAACAGAGACAATTCTTGCATGTTCTTTGCCTATAGGAATGTAGGACGGTGAATGGCTTTTAAATTATTTTTTTTTATAAGTAGGGTAATAAAAAAAATTAAGTTCATGTAATTCAAAACTTGCAAACAACAGAAAAATTAATCTCTTCTTCAGTGAAGGGACCTTTAAGAAATTTATTTCTTCTAGAAAAGAAATAAAATCAAAGTTAGTAGCTTTATGTTGCATGCACACTTTTATAGGACAGTCATTTACCACACTTATTTCATACAATAAAAAAAGCACAATGTTCTAGAGCTGCATCCTACAAGAGTCCAGTAATAGTAACTTCATGCTAACTCAAGCATACCTTTAAACTGACCGGGTATTTTCAGCTGGAGCTCCATTCCTAGTTTTTTTTGTTTGTTTGTGTTTTGTTCCATTTTCTTTTTTAAGTAAAATACAAGCCCAATCCATAGCAATGCAAAATTATTGCATTAAAGTCTCCAGATAACAAAACAGCGTAAGTATCCTTGATGCTGGTTTTGAAATACGGAAGTATGAATTGTGGTGAACATTTTTCTCTTGTATATGTTCTAGAAAGAATCTCAGGGCCGGTTCATGATGTCAGGTAAACTGAGTGTCTCTCTACAAGGCAGACTGTTACTTTTTTGACACTGTTAGCTAAGTGCTGTAGCTGTTTACTAAAGTCGGAAGAAGCTATTGCACACCTGAAGAGCTTACTGCTCCTACGAAGTAGGTGTGCATACAGATTATGAAAAGCCTCATCCAGAAGAAGCATTTTCATATTTTTCCAACAGAAACTGAGAATTTGATCCATTTATTTACCACAGAATCAACAGCCTGAAAAAAAAATATCAATTTCTAGGCTTCTTGCTCATTTCTACATTTACTGATTTATTCTTAAGGAAATTTGGAAGAAGTTTTTAATCAAGTTAACAATGTAGTCACACTAAAGTTTAATCCTCATTCAATGCCAGCTTTAGTTCATTAGTTAGGCGACTGTTTTGCTCAAGTTGCTGGTAGAGTTGGTCTGTACAGGCAGCAAGCAGGTTAGAAAGGAAAAAGAGGCAGAATGAAGACAGGTTAGACAGAGAAAACAGTTAAGTAGGAGTTAATAAAGAAACTGGCCACACCACAGACAGTTCAGTAACATACAGAGAGACATTTTACCTTTCTTTCTAGAACTCTAGTAATTAAATAGCTACTCCAAAGAACAGCTATTATAACCCACGAAGAACTGGCTAAGACTCCTGTTGCAAGGGACAGCTGTGAGACACGTAAGTGGGAACAGAAATGGAAGAACTGCAGCCATATTCCTGGAAGAACCAAGTCCTGCTTTAATCTTTATGTACAGTGTGTGGAAGATTTGTTTTATGGGTGCCATTTTTCTTTGTAAACTACCTAAGATGTGGTGGAACCTCATCTGTCAGTGGCGGTGGAAAGCAACTGCATAAGTAATGGAAGGAAGCATGCTAGTAGCCAACTACCACTAGGTCTGACTCAGTCCACACTCCTTTCCTGGGGAATCTTAAAACTGAAATGGTATTTTTTGGTAGGAAAACATACTTCTGCTACTGGTGTCAACTCACTTTGACACCTTTAAATTGCCCAATTGTACTTTGTAAGAAAACACACCCAAACACTCAGTGAAAATGAAATGGAAGCATGAAAACCTGTGTTGCTCAAATACAGCAAATGGAGAGGACAGTTTACATTCACAGTCAAGGAGAACAGCCACAGTTATGTTGTGACAGTGCATTTTGTGTTTTGCTGCAGACTGAAAGAATGTTTCATGATGGTTTTTGACTGTCTTGTTTTCTCAAATTGTCCATGTTCTTCTCAACCATCTAGATTCAAACTGCACTCCTGACCTCTTGATCCCAGATTACTCCCCTACAGGAAATGACTGTTTCTTACTCTTTTCCACAAGCTTCCTAACAGCTTCCACAGAAATCCTCTTCCCCTGCAGGCTCTGGACACAGCAATGGCAAAGCTGTGCAGTGAACTAGTCTGTAGGACATACTTGTGCAGTGAGCAGCAACTACTCACAGCTTTCTCTCCAGCCAAACTTCAACAGCCAGGCAAAGCCAAGGACTGGCTCTACAGGCAGCTACCTTAAGCCAAGCAGGTGGCTCAGGCCCTGCTGCAGACCCAGTGAGGCTCAGCCTCAACACAGCAGAGAGTCCACACAAATGAGACATCAGAGCCAGCCTTTCACTCCTGTCAACAAGCCTCATGTACATGACACATGACCAGACCCTGTGGGATGTACAACATAACGCACAGGACAGGTCCAGTGGTGACACCAGTGCTGAAATACACTGCAGTGAGACACCACAACAGCTCTGTGGAGTCAAGATCAGTGCAGCAGGGCCAGCTAGGAGTTTTCTACATAGCTACCTGGGTATCTGCATTGCATTGCCCATTTTTAGTACCCGGTCCAGTAATTCATCATCCTACAGTGCAGAGAGCTCATTGTATGTGTCTGAAGAAAAAGGAAAGATTTTATATTGATGTTTAAAATTACCGTGTTAAAAATGACCAGGTTTCTACATTGGATTTGGCTTTTTTCTTTGCTTCTTTTAAGAAACAGTATTGCAAGGAACTGAGGGGGAAAAAAAAACACAAACCCAACACACTGCTGACAATAAACCAAAGCACACCATAGATTAAAGGGGTTGGAGTTGCTGTAGCATAAGTTACTCTAGCTCAGCTGAGAAGCAACAGCTTCTGCATTTGTGAAGTTAACCACATTAGCTTCAGTAATTTTACAAGTGCTTATCCCATTATATTTGGTTAACCAAATTCAGTTGCAATACACACAGTGTATAAACCCACTTACTGTATCTCAATAAGTTACTGAACTTTATTATTATTGAATCACAGAATGGTTTGGGTTGGAAGGGACCTCAAAGATCATCTAGTTCCAAGCCCCCTGCCATGGCAGGAACACCTCCCACTAGACCGGGTTTCCTCAAGGCCTTGAACACCTTCCAGGGATGGAGCATCCGCAATCACCCTGGGCAACCTGTTCCAGTGTCTCACCACCCTCAGAGTGAAGCATTTCCTTCTAATTTCCAATCTAAATCTCCCCTCTTCCAGTTTAAAGCCATTACCCCTCGTCCTATCACTACAGGCCTTTGTGAAAAGTCTTTCCCTAGCCTTCTTGTAGGCCCCTTTCAGATACCGGAAGGCCTCAATAAGGTCTCTGTGGCGGCTTCTCTTCTCCAGGCTGAACAAGCCCAATTCTCTCAGCCTGTCTTCATAGCAGAGGTGTTCCAGCCCTCTGATCATCCTTGTAGCCCTCCTCTGGACAACCTCTGACAGCTGATACATATCTTGTACTTGGGCTTCTCCCCCATAGCCAGCAACACTAGGACATAATGTCATGGGATTAAAAAATGGGGAGAAGACAAAGTTATCTGACTATGCTATGCTATGATGCATTTACTTAGCTGCAGTGACTTATGAACTTTAGGGATACATACAGTGACAGGCATAATCAGAAATCAATCCAGCTTAAACCGATTCACTTCAATGTGAACTGGAAATAACTTTTCACTGTGATGGAAATTAAGTTAAAATAATGCAACAAACTCTCTAGTTGCAACTAGTAGTAAAAAACCCCAAAGTGTCAGTTTTTAATGCTTCATCCTTAATTAGGCACTGCCAAATCAGCTGAAAAACAATGTTTTGGCTTTCAAACCTGGGATCGATATGTTCCACTTTGCAGCAAAATCATTTCATTCTAGTGTAATGATGAGCTTTCCTACTCCAGGTCTGAAACATTCCTCCTAAGTCCGCAATTCAAACTCACGAGTCTGAGCTAATCATGAGAGTGGAAAGCTACTGAAATTTCCCTGCTAAACTTCCAATCCTATCATGCCACTCAAAAGAAGTAAAAAAAGAGTTAGCAAGCAACACCTTTGCTGAATAACTGAGGTGTGAAAAAGGGATAAACATTTTTGCAAGACATTTAAAGGACTATAATCTGCTGGGAAAAAAAAAATTATATTGTCCCATTAAATCTGTCTCAAATATTTAACAAATACACATCATAAAGACAGGAAGTCTTCAGCCTCAAGCTAGGAGAAAATTTCAGGTTTTAAAGTGAAAAATCCAGCATCGAGGACTTAACCACTCTCTCAGCCCTGCTCCCACAACCAAGTGACCGCAAAGAAGTAGCGTCCTTGCAGATTTTGGCCTGAAAAAGTTCCCATTACATTTATTTGTCATTTTATCTGCATCAGATTTTGAGATATATCAAGATCATAACTGGTCAGTTTTGACCTCAAAATACCATGAATACTATCCTCATCCCACAGACCACTATCACTAGCTTTGCATTGTCAACATTCAGGCAAAAGTTTTTGCAGAAAAAATGGAAACACCAAAAAAATTTAAATCCCTAATGGCAAAAGAGCATAATTTTTATTAATAACTGAAATAGCTATTTAAATAAATAAAAAGCAAGGAAAAAGCAAAAGGGATAGAGCTGGGATGTTTATTTTACATTGAGAGATGTAGAGTTTCTGTACAGAAGAGCAAAAACAGACCACGTTCTGAAACAGGTGGTAGAGAAATAGAGTCAACTAAGCTAGAAGACAGGACAATGAACCCATGAAACATCCAAAGCTTGGAAAGATCTTGTATCCAACCCGATGAATATGTCTTTGGAGAAGTGAAGCAAAGAAAATTATCTGCATGAAAAGAAAAAGTGAGATATGGTAGGAAATAAAAAGGTGCAATAAAGACTTCCAAAAAAGCAGCAGAACCCAGCATGCCAAGACAACTACTAGAGAAACACCACACTACGCAGGGACTAAAATGATACAGTAATGTCTTCGTGTACCAGTAGAGTACATTTTAAAGTCTGTTTTTCATTTAGAAATATCACAAATTGAAGAAATACTGTTATCTCTGTACATAGAGGAGGAAGAAAGAAACCCATTTGCTTAATAAGCCACTGAGCAAAAGCATACATTGGGGGGGAGGGATAAAAAAAGATAAACAAACAAATAAAAAGCAAAGCATACAAAACAGACAACATTAGACCCCTAGTAAAAAGCTGGGAGAGAGAGGAAGGGAAGTAAGGAACAGATATAGGTATGAAAAAAAGCAACTAAGGAACATTTAAAATATGGCTGCATGCAAGACAGATTTCAAGCTCTGAGCAAAGCTTATGCCTTGCTGAAAGCATGCCAGGTTCCAAAAAGAAATGCTGGGAGTGAACTTAGCACCTCATAAGCATTTAAGAAGCACAACTCTTTTTCCTTCCCATGTCACCTGTACAAGGTGTAAGGTGTGAGCATGGGAAGGTGGATTTAGCATAGCTGACCTCTGTTCAGAGTTTTAGGTTGATGGAAGAACAGTCAATTTCTATCAAACACTACACAGACTCGTCACACCTTACAACTGATCACTCTCCTGCTTTCCTGCTGCCTAATACACTCTTTATTTTTCTCCTTATGACTGAAGTTGGTATTAGCCCATTTTTGGCATATGCAAATTAAATTACTACTACCTTTCACAAAATATGCAGAAGCAACCTACAATTGTCATTTTAATGGTTTTAAATGACAAGGTATTTCAAATAAATTTCCACACTTGTAATTGTAACTGCTGAAATTTTCAGAGCAGTTAAGGAAATTTAGATAAACAAATTCCACTGTCATTAATAGAGAACACAGCTAAATCTACATTTCTTTGAAACTTTTGTAGGAACCTGTGGCATCAGAATGCCACACTCTAAATGCAATATGTACCAATTTTCTTTGGTAAACTAAAAACAACAGGCCTTGTGGATAATTGTTGCACAGAGGTCAACTGAAAGGATAAACGCAGAGCTACAAAAGAAGGGCAACCACAACACACAAGGATTGCACATACAGAATGAAAGAATAAACATGAGCTTATTAGGCAGCTTACAAAATCACCATGAGTATTTACCAGGCTAGGCACAACACTCACCCACACTCTGCCACGGTAAAGAAATTGTTCATGGTATTTTGTACACCTAGTCTCGCTAAAGGAATGCGTCTCCCACTATAGAGGGAGTGTAATTTCACAAGGCTGGAACAGCGTAATCAATGAGGGCGGGGAAGCAGGTGCAGGCACAAGCTGGGAAGACATTTACATGGAAGTCATATCGTTGAGAGCGTGGTCCAGCTCCTCACTGATGGCTTTGTACTTCAGTTTCTGAGCATATAGCTCATCTAACATTCCCAAGGAAAGGCAGGTGTGCAAGGAAATGGCATGTGATCACAGGATGGAAGGTGAAGGTGGTGGCACGGGATACCATCCAGAAGCCATAGGAAAGGGGAAGAGCACGCAGAAAGAGATGTTGTGACAGACAAAACAAAAATCACAAAATTAGATAAGAAGAAAAAAAATTAAATAGTGAATAGTTTTATGCAATAAGTTCATTAGCTGTACTGCCAGTGGGGCAACCTCGGATATAAAGCAAATGAAGGAAAGAAAGTGTACAAGGGAAGCAAAAATTCATGTTTTGCTGCCCTGGATTTTAAAGCACGATAGGAGTGTACACAGGAGCTACGGAGAAAAGATTAAAAAAATGGGGCTCAAGGAGGATGCTACCATTTATTTTCTACTGTTTTTTCTTAAACCACTCTAGTTTGTGTGATGTCATAAACTGTTTCTTACAGCTACTTCTGTTCCTTCTAAACAGTTATGCTTTCCTCTGCTTCCTTCCTGACTCAGCGATCATAAATTTTCAGCAGCTATCTAGCTATTTCATACCCTTTATGCAGAAGTCAGCCTGCTGTGCCAAGCAATCAAGCTTCTTAAAAATCCTAGACTTACTGTAATGCATCTAAATAGTAAACTCCATATAGCTTTTAATTACAAAGCACTACTGAATTATTTTCTCCAGAGGAAGAAAGCACATTCTGCTGTTCTACTGCATGTCTGAAAGACTTATCAGAACCTTACAACAAACTCTCTGAAGTTAAATAAGCTGTCCTTCTGGTTATGTATACGATCTATTAGCTTTACTGAAAAACAGCAACAGGCCTATGTCACAAAATGCCCACACTGACCCACTCTTATCACAGTAATAAATTAGGTTAGCTTGCTACTTTCCTAATTTTTACAAAAATAACACAGCTCTTCAGCTTTTTAGTAAAATAATACTTATCATCTCATTGACCCTATACATTTATATACCTCCAAGCAGAAGAGTATAAAGCAAAAAAATGAAAGGTGTCTTGAGAAAACAAGAGAAAAAGGAACAGGCAAGAGCAAAACACTGTTCATTTGAAGCGTTAAAGTTATCAATACAATTCAATCAGAAAACACTTTGCCTATTCACTCTTCAGGTAGACCAATTTATATTAGCAGGACAAGTTAGGCAAGTAGAATCGGGTACTGAAAAAAACCAACATAAACCAGCAACCTGAGAATAAAAGATCTGCATTTCTATAGTAAGTGAGAAAAACAAAATCCCTACCTTCTAGGTCATCAATGCTCTTCTCCAGCTTGGTTACTGACCTCTCAGCAAATTCAGCACGGGTCTCAGCCTGAAGTGGAGACAAATACAGACTAGGAAACACACACATAGTACTTACGTATAGTGGAGCAACAATTCAAGTTAGTAAAAAAGTACACTGACAGTAGACAAATAATAAGGTGATACTGATTTTTAGGAGAGACATTTAACATTAAACTGTCTCCAAAATGATGTGTTCATCCTTAAAGCATCAGAGTAGCGCTTATGTTAAAAGAATCAAAGTTGCTTTGGAAGATGTCGTGTAAAGAACAGCTCTAATTTTACCTCCTTCAGTTTGTCAGTCAGGACTTTAATCTCCTCTTCGTATTTGTCTTCCTTCTGTGAGTACTGTAATTAGAAACAGGACCACTGATATTAGACCAGAGATTCTAAATATACAAAAAAATACCACATTCAAGACTCTCTTCTAATAAACAAACTGTATACAATAAATTAATATGGATGTAACTAAATTAATTCCACTTACCAGACTGTGGTGATACACAGTTTATTACAAAAGCCAAACTTCCCTTGTGTTATATTCCAGTGCTATACAGTGGAAACTTTGAGCAGAAATTAGTACTACGGTTTTAAAGAGGAGTGGCATTTGCAGAAATCTAATGTTAGCACACAAGTGAGATTTTGAGGGAAATTCTATAAATAATATTTAATCCTGTCAGACTACTTAATAGAAGATGTCGTCAAATAATACTGACCTATTTGGAACCAGAAGGAATGCTAAATTCCGGTAAGAGCCAAATATTAATTGAGTTCTAAGTCCAAATGCTTCTACTGATAATGGCCTTGCTGAAATGCTGTGAAGTGATCAGCATATAAAGAAAACCCCACAGGTGAGTCCAGATGACATAAGGGACAAATTCTCACGTTAGTCTCTAGCCTACCTTCTCAGCCTGAGCCTCCAGCGACTTCAGGTTGTTGGTCACAGTTTTCAACTCCTCTTCAAGCTCAGCACATTTGCTGTTATTTCAGAAGGAAGGCAGGAAAGGGGCAGATGGAAGGTTCAGTCAAGCAAAAGAAACAGGAGAAAACAGGGGGAAAAGATAGAGAAAAATGAAAACAATTACAGAGCAAAAGAACAGCCTCAAAAGCAGCTGAATCCATCACAGATTGAAAGCAACTCTTTATGATGCCAAATTCCATTTCAAGTGTACATTAACACAATGACTAGATAGAAAGTATCTACAGCCCTTGGCTTACATAGAAATATTTACATAGCCTTTGCAAGTGAGACAGTTCAGCTTCTTTTTGGCTGCACAAGAGATCAGTTTTAAAAGTAAAAATAAATAAATAAACAAGAGACCAAAGAAAACCACCAAAGCAAGATGCAAAGAGAACAAAGAGCATAGTGAGGACTATTTGTTACTACTTAGTGAGCTTATTGGCTATGGAAGCTGAAAGACGAGTTGCAGTTAAACCTAAAAACTGTTTATTAGTATCAGTACCTTATCCTCTGCAGCCATTAATGCTTTCAAGGTTTGATCCATTATTCTTAACTGTTCTTCCAGCTGTCGGACTTGGCTGTTAGTGAACACATGAAATGCACAAAAGCCATTCACAAAATCAGTGTGCAGGTACAGCATGCAGTGACGAAACACACGCACACACGTATATGAACACATTTACTTTGGCATTGACCATTTATTTCAACTGTTAGAGTAGATGAGCAGAACATAGCTTTGAGCTGAACATGTAGTGTACTGCCAATGTCTCATGCTGTTACAGTTGTCTCGCAGCATCTCTCACACATCTTGGGAAAGTTGAACACTTACCTTTCTGATAGTTCAGCACGTTCCTCAGCCCGCTCCAGGTCACTCTCAATGATCACAAGCTTACGAGCCACCTACAAGAAAATGCAAACGACAACCAGGGATATTATGTTGCTGCAGCACATCACCTGTTTCTAGAACCTACAAAGCAGAGAGCTGGGCTTTACATTTGTTGGTCAATGTGTGAGCTTTGATTACGTGGCATCTTTACTACTCATTTGGGTCTTTATTATTTGACATTTTTCAAGACCTCTCTTTCATTCACCAGAAGGCAACTTAAAAAACATTCTTCTCCTTAAGAGACCAGGGAATACTCTCAACCATTTTAGTCCAAAGATGTAAGTATAGATCTTCTGCCACTGTGTCCCCTAAGGTACCTGGGTGCCCATTTTTCCTTCCACAGCTGCAAAGAGTAGTGTTTATGATCTTCTGAACTTAAAAGGCAAAGTAGGGGAGGGGGAAAAAGAATAATTACAGGCACAGCCTAAAGAGCTTTAGAAACAGATGACCTGCACTCAAGAACTGACCTCTTCATACTTGCGGTCTGCCTCTTCAGCAATGTGCTTAGCTTCTTTAAGCTGGATCTCTTGTATTTCCATCTTCTCTTCATCCTTCTGGGCTCTATTTTCAATGACCTTCATTCCTCTGAAAGACATAAAAAACAGGAAATGCAGGTTCAGGGCTTGCCAGTTTATCTCCAGCTCTACTACTCCCAGAGTTCAACTCCAGACAGGTGTATTAAGGTTAACGAAGCATGTTAGATGCTTGATCCTTCACACCACAGATCTAGTCCTGTGAACTACAGAAGTTCAAAGGAAGAAAGCACATCTTAGGAAGAAAGAAAATTTAATTTGTTTAGCTCTTAGCAGTTTAGCTGTATCATTCTTTTTCATTTTAAAATGATTGAAAACTGATCTTACAGAAAGGTAAATGAAGGGTCTTGCTTCTTGTCCTGGTTTGGCCAGGACAGGGTTAATTTTGTGTGGAGCCAGGTTATTCTATACCATGCTGACGTCATGCCCTGGGGCCAGCTCCAGGGGGGGGGCAGTTTGTGTTTGGAGCTGCTTCACTGAGGCTCCATCAGTTCCTTTTTTTTGTCCAGTATTGTTCTTTTTTTGTATTGCTCTTTTCTCACTGTTAATATTGTTCTTGTTAACTGCAAGTGCTTATTACATGTTGTTTTCTTATATATTAAACCTTCCTTATCTCAACTCAAAAAGGCACTTTTAAACCTTTTTTTTTTTCCTTTCTCTGTCCACTACCTGCAGCAGCAGAGGGGAAGGGGCGGGGAGCGGCACGGCCACGAGGCTCCGGCCACCCCGCAGCCGCAGCTCTTACTAAACCAACACACTTCTAAAGACCTATTGAGATGACTAAAGACATCCGTGCTTTTACATTCATCATGGAACAGCACGTTACAACCCCTGCAGACTGACAGGCACTACATTTATGGGCCAAACATTCCTGTGAATTTTGCCAGGTCAGAGCCCCAGAGCACTGATAAGCAAAATTTAATTCCTTCCTAACAGGAAGCATTGCATATTGCCCCTTCCATCTGTATTTGACCCAAATTCTCATAACTGTTTCACAATGCACTCTGAGTCTCAGGTGCTGTTCTTTTCAACAGACTGCATCATTAGTGAGGTAGAAATAAATATGCAGAACACAGATATACAGATTGTTTTCCAATAAAAGGTACTATCATATATATAAAACACAATTTGTAGAGAATAAGATCTTTCAAAGCCACAAATATTGAGTTCCAAACTTAATATTAAGTATTTCTGGAAATCCCAGCCTAAATATGAAGGAATTATCATGATCGCTCTCCTTTGGTCACCTTCATGTACCGATCTCACCAACAGGACATCCAAAGCCTCTTCCAGCACTTTGCTATTATTCTCCAGGTGAGATTTTCTACCCACAATGAAATCAAGAATCACGTGACAGCATCAGAGTACACATCACCCTCTAAAAGTTGTCATCCAAATGGAAAAGTCTGGGCTGGGCCAGGCAGATTTCCCAGGATGTGGCATGATACATCAAAAGTCCCACCCCACCTAAATCTCATCTTTACAACTGAGACACAAAAAAACAATTAAATGTCTACACATTTTTTACATCCCTACAGACAAGCTGTAACTGAAGTCTATATAGGCAGAGAAGAGTGGATTACACTTGTTCAGAAACATAGGAGTGGTTTACTTTATTTTCCTAACCCAGCCTGGCAATTATTATCTTTGTCATAAGAGTAATGATCATTCAAGAGTGGCCCCACCCACCTCTCACTCTCATCTGCAGCCTTCTCAGCCTCCTCCAGCTTCTGCAGGGCAGTAGCCAAGCGTTCCTGAGCGCGATCCAACTCTTCTTCAACCAGCTGGATGCGTCTGTTCAGAGAAGCTACTTCGCTCTCAGCCTAAGAGAAGAATTCAAAAAAATAAATTAATTCATAATAATGCACACATCACCTCTTGTTATCCCATGTACCTCCTAGTGCCATTTAACAGCGCTTGAGTAATTTCTGACTTCATCCACTAAAAAGCCCATACCCAGAGGTGTACATGCCCTCATTGAATTGTGAGGTTATCACTTAATGCAGAAAAAAAGTGATTAATGCCTCCTTTCAATGAAGTGCATTGAGGACTGTACAATCTGTACTGGAAAGAACTGCACTGGAAAAATTATGCATCGTTCCCTATATATTCTCTGTTACTGTAGTTGCAGACTTTAACTAATTAGAGTCTACTCCTCCTCTTTCTTTTAATCAAATCAGCAAACTGATTACACGATTCTTCTATGTTATCCCAAATCCTTTATTTATGACCTTCTTCCATATTTTGATAAGACTCGTCCCAATATTTCCTGCAGTTCCATACGAAGGATTCAGTGTAAACATGCAAAAATACATCTAGATCAACATTTTGTAAGACAGCTGACATAGAGAAAGTATGAGAACATTTAAGAAATGCCCAAATACCCGCAAGTTTTGTTTACAGGCAGGCTATGCAAGCACTGACAAAGAAGGCACCAGCAGAGGCTACTTCTTGGAAGAGCCCTTGTTACAGGTGACAATTGCTTTAAACACTTCCCCCCCCATTCTGCCATCTACTAACTTCCCCCACATCTGCCTCTCTTGCATTACTTGTTCACTTAATCTTCTGCATAACACTTGCAACCCATCTGCCTCTCACAAGCTTTTACTTCTGACATTCTCAAACTTATGCTTACTTAAGTTGCAAAGTTCTATAACAGCCTTCTCATAGTAGCCTCATTATTAAACTTTTATTTCTTTCAAAATGATATTAAGTGCAAAATATACACTAAAAGGTCAATATTCTGAACCCCTAATTTCTTCCAAGAATAACAGTCACTCTTAATTAGTACCAAAAAAGACCTTGCTATATATAAGGAAGTACACATCTGAATTTCCTATGATGTTGGGGGGGGGAAGTAAGGAAGAAACCAACCCTCTATCAAAACTAGATACCAGAAGTATCAGTTTTGTACTTTTTATTAATTAAAAATTCCAGGAACTTATCTGCTGCTTTTCCTAACCAGAGACAGTTGGAGACAGTTGTCCATAGCTAAAACTTTGTTGTACATAACAAAAGTAAGAAGAACTTAAACTCCAGACAAGAAAAACAACCTTTGACGTAACAGTAATATTGCCCCGCTAGAATGATTGGAAGTAACACAATCAGGGAAGCAAATATATATTTGAACATTAATGACTACTGGCAGTGACCCAGAAGTTAAAAAGACTTCATCCTTAGAGATCCATATTATCCCAAATACAAAATCTTTATCTACGTAACCAAGCAGTAGTACTCCAAACCTGTATTTTCACACTTCTGGCTTTAAACAGAAAGAATCTGAATGTTCTTTATTTGAGAAAGAAAACAACCTTTCATAAATGTTACATTTGGGAAATCTGTAATGTTACAAGTTAATTATTATCATGTCAAGACTCCTCATCATGATAAGAGCATACAATATGCTTAGAAAACAGAGGGCGACTAAAGTTCAAGTTTTCACTTCCTGCTCCAGTAACTCAATAAGGATTTAGCAACCAGCCTTATATGGCCCAAGTTACTCTTCTGCAGAGCAGGGCTTCTCTCCTTATATGGTAAGGAAAGAAAAAAACCCAGTGACATTAAGGGGCACTCCCACAGCTAACAGACAAACATAACCTTCTGTGCTTTCGCCATAGCACTTTTACACCACATATTTTTACAATGAGCGATGACATAGGTAGGTTATCATTGGATGTTAATTATTATTGTTGTAAAAGAGATGCTGTTTTCCAAAAGAAGGAAGAAAAATGTATTCTGTAAACGTGATTACTAAAAGCCCCCTGAGATGTATGTACTCAAACCAGAAGAGATTCTTTTTTAAGGCAACAGCTGCTAGTCACAGTCTTAAAACTTTTACCAATCTGCTTTAACAATCAAAATGTGTAAGCTGTGATATGTTCTGGCCACAGCTTTAGCTTTTTCATTGTTTATCTGTACCTTGCACAGGAAGAAAAAACAAACCAGAACAACCCTAGCTGGTCACATGCTATACATGTAAGACATTACACTAAGGGAAGGGTCAGATTCACACCTTAGCTTGCTTGCTGCAACTTTCTCAAAGCCTCCCTTTTCAAGCATGCTGAAATACAGCTGTGACGATAAAAAAAACAACCTGTACATAGCTAGCATCATAGAAGAGGCACAGAAGAGGTCTACATGTGCCTGCAAGTTCAGTTTTCTGCTTTTATTCACTCCAGCACTGACCCCTCCAAACAAAACCCATGTAAATGTACTCTGCAGAATTCCACATTATCTGCATAAACCATCTCCAGGCAAGGGACAAACATTAACCTTTAGGATTCTAAGCCTTACAGCAATGCAGCTGAGCTGTAAACAGAAGACTTCACCAGCAAGCTCTAATCATGTCTCCAAAATTATTTCTTCTGCCACAAAAGGTAATAGCAAAGCTTCCCATTTTAATGGAGATCCCTTAATGTTGTTTACAACAGTATGTGTCACTGAAAGCAGGAAAATTGGTGTCCTTTACTCCACAAAGCTTAGAAAACAAGTACAGATTTTTTTTTTAAGACAGAAGCTTTTATGAAACAAGTTAGTGACTGTGACAAGATCGCTCACTGGAAAAAATGGTTATGTGATTTGCAAGAACACAGTAGTTATACAAGCATAAGGAGCCATATTTTGCTCCTTGGGATGATCACCTTCAAGTAATCTGAAAGCTCTTCCTTTGAACTTTCTGCCCAGAATGTGCAGAAAGCCCCATATTATAAGGAAATGCAATAATCACCTTTTTTTCTATAGTGGTAAACTACACAAATATGAAATTTGATCTTTTGCATCGCCTTTACACAACCACTAAAACCGCTGCAAGGAACACTGTACATTTTATAGCAGGAAACATTAAGTTACAGTTGCTAGAATTCCCTAAAGTCAGTGGCAAGGCAAACAACTGCCACTCTTAACTATAGCTCCCTGCTACCTTGAGTCAGTGCTGCTCATACCTGACATCGTCTCTGCCTGAGACTGTGCCTATGGTGTTCCTTTCTCATCTTTGCTATGGGTTTTGGCAAGCTAAACATACTATAGATGTATAGTGGCAGAGGCCTTATGAGCACATTGTTGTGGTGTTTTCAGGTACTGTGGGTAAGTACTTGGATGCAGCCATCTCAGGTTCAGTCCTAAGTACATAACTTCCTAGCAGCCAGCATGCTGACTTCCCACAGTAGAACTTGTTTAGATGGCACACGCAGACCACTAGTACTTGCAAACAAACAAACAAAGCACAAAAGCTCCCTCAAAACCATCTCACCTAAGTTCAACCTCATTCCATCTCAGCGTTCTGCTGTTAGCCAGCAGACCTAGTGCAGTCTTCTCACGCACAGCAGCTTCGTCTGCCCCACGCACCACGTCGGTTACTGAGCGGGGAGTACAGCGCTCCAGGCCGAAGACCGCAGTGACCCACTCTTCACCTGCAGCCCGGGGCCTGCCCCCGGGGACCTGCGTCCTCCGCCCGCTGCGCAGGGAGCCGGGCCGCAGTCGCCGACAGGTAACCACTTCGTCGAAGATGGCCCAACTCCCTGCTGGGGAGCGGCGAGAGTCAGCCGCGCCCCGGGACGCACGCCTGAGCCCCCCGCCCACTCCCACCGGGCCGCAGGCCACGGGCCGA